>CANXYC011541842.1:0-55979 GCA_948193065.1 Aleurites moluccanus | reverse complement strand
CAAAAAAAAAAAACTGTTTGTGTTCTCTCTAGAGTTCTATATATATATATATATATATATATATATATATATATATATATATATATATATATATATATGTATCATCTAGGATTATAATTAAAGATAAAGAGTTATACCATTTTTTTGTGTTGAATTATATATATCAAAAGTAATAATAGTGCAGAACTAAAATACCATGCTTTTGTGATAGGACATAGTTTTAATGAATGCTTATTCATATCCCCTAATATTGAATAAGAATAACTAGTTTATTATATGACAGAGTTCGAAGGAATTGAATCATTCTAGATTTCTAGTAATTATGGATTCATATCAAATTCATGAATTAAGCTTGAAAGAGGACAGGAATTCTTGAACGGGGTTGTTTTTCCGAAAGTACTTCAGTTCTGAATAAATTAACTTTTAATTCCACAAAAATTTTAGGAATTTTGATTTTACATGAGAATTTCACTATAAAGATTATAATAATTTTAAGTTACAAGTTTAAAATAATTGCGTTTAATTAAAATAATTATGAAATTAATTGATTAGATTAAAATCTTTATTTCTTTTTACCAATTCATTTGTGAGTTATTTCATTTAATTTAGTCATATTATAAAGTGCAACTTTAAATTTTATTATCAAAACTATAGTCATAATTCGTTGTTCGAGATACATATATTTTCCTTTTGAAGTTTAAAGATTTCAGGATCTTGTCCTAAGAAATAAAGAAGGATGAGCTACATTGGACATAAGGTCCAGGTCAATTTGAGTAATATACCCATAAGCTCATAAATGAAAGCAAACATCTTCATTTCTTCAAGGACATAATAAAAAATAAAACTGGATGCCTCCATGCAAACTTGCACTATCAATGCACAATTTGCAGGAAAATTAAAAAACTCAAAAGTTTGTCATTTCAAGTCTAAAGTGTTTGGCAGAGCATGCTATTTCAATCCCTTAAGGTATGGGGGAGGACCATTCCCTCCTCTCCTCTCTTCCCTCTCTCCCCCCGACACCACCCCCCTTCCCCCCGCCGGGCACAAAACCCCCAGCAGGTATATAAAAGAAAAAGGAGGTACATGCCTGATCCTTACAATCCTAGGCTAACGGATAAAAAAAAACCCAAGTTTTTAAAAGATGTATATTGTTCGATGTTCAATTATAGGAGTATGTGCCACATGTTACTTGCAAATATTAAAAGATACAGATTTTTCTTTTTTTCTTAAATAAATAATAAGTGATTTTTTTTAAGGAATAATAATAAGTGATTTTTAAGTATATATGATATGGATATTTTTGTGTAAAAAAGATTGCCACTAGCAATTTGAGGGTTATAGTGCATCCCTATTAAATTTCAAGTTATATAATAACACAAATTAAAGCATTGATTATTATAGCTGAAAATTATACCAAATTAATTTTATTTTTTGGGTCAATAAACCAATAATAAAAAGGCAGGCACATGCTAAGCTAAACAAAAGCGGGTGACAAAATCAAGCTAGATGAGCTGGTCAGAAACATGTTTCGTGCTCGTGTCCAAGAAGTCATTCACACCACAACAAATGCAGACGAAATATAAAGGAGAATATAGTTTGCTCTTATGGACTCCCCTTATTAAATGTTAGTTTGGTAGACAGTGCGGGACTGCTGCAAACTTTGAAATTTCCATAATCATAAAAGCTTTCTACAATCAGGATTCAGTTAGAATATCAATCTAGCCATGTCACTAAACACAAATACTGCATCAAATCGGTTCTTCAATAGTAAAAAATAAAATAAAATAAGAGTTCAAATTGGTAAGATTCCCAGTTTATTTCCTCCTCGAAGAAAATCATACGCTTGTAGACCTAATCATGGGCACTGGGTACCTGCCCGGCCAGTCTGATCTGTTCGGGATTTTCACAGGCTCGAACAAGGAATTTTCTCTCTTTTTTTTCCAAGCTTAACTTGTCCGAAACCGCATAGGCCAACTTTCTAGGTGGGTCAGATTTGAGGATACCTGCCCGGCCAGTCTGATCTGTTCGGGGTTTTCACAGGCTCGAACAAGGAATTTTCTCTCTTTTTTTTCCAAGCTTAACTTGTCCGAAACCGCATAGGCCAACTTTCTAGGTGGGTCAGATTTGAGGATACTCTTTCACTTAGGTCTAACACGGCCAATCAATAAAACATTATTTTAAATATATTTTATTAAAGAATAAATTATTAAACAATGAGGAACAAATAAATTATCCGCACAAAACTAGTTAAATACAGTTGGAAGACTTGGGAACTAAGATCTTGAAAAAGGAATGATGTGAATGATAAGGGAAGCAGAACAAAGACTGGGTTTGTTCATCTGTCAAATTATCCCTTTCAAATATGAGGTTACCTAGATGAGCCAGAACAAAAACCCTACTAATCGAGTCAAAATATATGTTCCTATTTATTATTTGTCTGGATTACTTTTACTGCTGCTCATTAACATCAGACAAGACACCCAAACATAGCCAACTCAAAAGCCAAATCCAAATGTTACAAATTATAGTTATTCAAAATTTCAAATATTATATCAAAATTCTGTGATAATTATGCTGGCTCTCAGGCAAAGCTGGTATACGTATTAACACCTAATGGATCAACTCGAGGGTCAGACTCTCGGTCAAATAATAAAGAAGATTACATCTGGTCTAGACAAAATCATGCCGAACTAAACACTCGAGCCCAAACCCAAATTCTAAAATATTACATGCAAAAAAATGAACTATGCCGTACAAGCAGGCAAAAAGAAGAAAAATATTTTAAAATGGCAAGGACATTTGATCATGTTTGAGAAGGTTCAGAAACTACAAAGAAAATTACAACTTACAGATTATATAGACATCACTTTGCAGAATATACAAACAAAACCCCTTGAGGTCTTCAACTTCAGAAGAGAAGTGAATAGTAAGCAAAGACACCACAAAATGGTAGCAATATTGCATAAACAGCACCTTATATTACCATAAAGGCATGAAATCCTCGCCAGTAATTGAACTTAAATTCATCCTACCATCCTGATCACGAAGGGACCCCATTCTTTCATCCAATATCGCCAACTGGGACTTGACCCAAGGTGGATTATACCTACCTTCAACCCATAAAGCTTCTCCAGTATCTTTGTGTTTGAAATCAGGATATTTGGGATTCCTCTGTCAATCAAAGTAATAACATCGGATTAGCATCCAATAAATTAAGCTGAAGCATGTGGTAACATATAACCTGAATAATCATTTCGAGTCTTCATGAATATTTGCAAACAAGGTTCAAAAGCAAAGGACTACATTCAAGTTGGTTAATTTCTCATGAAATGTCATAAACTAAAAGAATAGGAAAAGAACCACCCATATTTTAGTTAGCAGGTCGTATGTGAATAAAAGTAACCAGTATATTAATGCACAAGGCATTTGTCAGTATATGCATGCATACAAGGGCCTGAGTACCATATTTAACCAATGACAAAGTAATAAACACAAGAAAGTGTGGATTTTGCAATTTTAAACAGAAAGAAGTACCTTGTTCTTCCTATTATCCCACCACTCCAAAGGATTAGCAAAAAAGGCTTGCCATAATTCTTCTATGGAACCTGTGCTATTTACAGCATTATTGCCAAATTTTCTACCTGCTGAAAATTAAATATCAAGCATTGTGATCCATATGACAATTTTACGTTGTTCAACTTGAGATTTCATTTCAAAAAATAATATGACTTGCCTGCTATCGTACTATCAGAATCACGATCATATGATGCTGCTGACACAGAGCTCCTTTCAACAAAATTCAATTGTCGGACCACTACCTGCAAGAGGTTGAGAAAATTGCCCTCCCTTTATGAAAACTAAAGAGAAAATAACATAAGCACTTGTAAGATCATGAATAACAGAACCTTGTAGTAGGTCTGCTGGTTTCCATCATCATCCTCAACTACATCTGAAACCAATCTACCGGCTACATAGATTTGGTGGCCTTTCTCGACATGCTCAGAAGCAACTTGTGCCAGCTCATCCCAGAAAGTCAAATTGATCCTATGAAACATCAATTGTCATTTTCCAAAGAGGACCATAAAAGTTTAGTTTGGCACCATATTTGTATTCTATCAAGTTATTAGAATTCTATGAAGCAATCACTTGTGGAAAGATCATAGGAAATTAGAGGTAAAAATGTGTAAAGTGTAAACACATATACACAAATAAGAAAGTGAGAGAGGACGTACAGAATCATAGATTAAATAAATTCTAGTGCATGTGTTTATTATCAAATGAGAAGGATCTGGGTTCAATTCTATTAGCTATGTCCCTCCAACCTAGACTCGTTTTTTAAATTTTAATTGTTATACCATTTAGGAAAAAGTAGCACATACAAACTCATTCAACATATCAGTGGCAAGGGTGGATGCAGGGGGTCATATACTCATGATGTCAAAGTGGTGTAGGATGGCTGGAGCCTAGAAGAGATAATGGCATTGATAACAGGAAAAGAAAAGAGATGGACTGCTCCCTTTAAATCACCATCAACCCACACCAATCAGTGAAAAGAAGATTTCTAAGATCAATTTCTCTCTTGGAGACAAAACATCAATATTTGAATTTGTCATTTAAATGATGCAGAGTATTGAGATAGTAGATTCCAAGCACGAACTCACTTTGCCTTCTCTCCTCTTTTCCTTTTTCTTTTTTGGCATTGAAGTTCAACCATTTATTGTATTTACCTAGATATAATCCCTGCCTCATATCCTATCCTATGTCAGACGAACAATGAGTTAACTAGGAAAGTTCCATACTATGTGTTTGGGAGTTTGGAGGCGAAGGGAATTGGATATTGATATCCTCACCTTGTTTCATTCATCTCCTTTTCACAAATACATCATTTCTTGAAAAATAATTATAAATAATTCAGAAACTTGATACCATAGCATGTCTATAGTTGGTGGGCAAAAATGAGTTATATAAACACTAAACCAAAAATGTCTATAGTTCTATACTTCACTATCTCATCCCCTATCTTCTTCACTAGCAATCCAAATTTCATACTTGGAATCTGAAACACAAGCTTATCTACCCATAATTGATAATTCTTCATTCCATTGCACACCGTAGGCCCCTAATTTCAAAGTATCACAAAGGCAAAACACATGCCGTACCCAATACACTAATGAAATCAATATTATCCAAAAAATCAAACAAACTAGAATTCAAAACACAAAAATAGAAATGCACATTTACCAGGAGGTCTCCGCGGAGGATTTCTTAATGGCAAGTCGTGTCCAAGCAACGACCTTGCCAGAGGGGAGGTGCTTGATTTCAACGGGTGTCCCAACAATGCCGATGAGATGCACCGTGTTACAGAGTTCCTTATCCCATGGAATCGCAGCCGGTTTAGCATACTCCACCACCTGATTGTAGCGGTTGTCTCCGTAATCAACTGAGCATTTCAAGCTACGATTAAAACGCAATCGTTTAAAACCTTCTCTAGGATAAGGAGAAAAGTAGGCTAGAGACAAATGAGAGTTTCGGGCGTTTACGAGAGAGAAGTTATTACTGAAAGATGATACCAGAGTTCGCTCCAACGCCATTGTTGATTGTTCTTTGTTTCTTCTGTTAACTATAGGGTTTTGGTTGTGCGGGAAATATAATTTTATTGGAAATTGGAAAGGATAAACTTTCATGGTCCTGGGCCTGGGCCCAAAATTGAGGGAAGGTTTTTTTTATAATGGGCCCTATAGATGTTGCTAGCATACGCTGGGGTGCGTCATTTGCAAAGTGAGAACTGAGAATCAGCCTGTGCCTGAGTTGATTCATACCTCGGTTTTCAAGTATCAAAAATCGGTGCTTTTCTATCTTCTTCTTCTTGTTAACTGAGCTAAGCGTCTTCTGAAAATGCTAGCTCGTCTCGCCGCCACGCGTCTCCGCGAGATCCGTCAAGTTTTCCGCCAAACTTCTCAGGTTCCTTTTCCATTTTTTCTCCTTTTTCTCTGCATCCAATCATTCTTTTTTATCTAATCATTTTTTTCTCTCATTTCTGCAGACATCTCGGTCCTTCTCCACTGCTCTAAACTATGTGAGTCCCTGTAGTCTCGCCTACAAGTTTTCTATTATTTATTTATTATTTGTTAATTTATGTCGTCAAATTGGTGATTATGCAGCACATTGATACTCCGGATAATAATCCGAACCTTCAATGGGAGTTCTCTGATGCAAATAAGGAGAAGGTAAAGTGAAAAATGCTAACAAATTTGAATATTGGAATCGTGTTTTTTGCGTGTAATAATGGCTGTCATTTGTTCATTGAAAGGCATTTTCCTCTAATTATATTTCATTATTTGTTAATTTTTTTTAAAAGCATGGTTTTTTTCTATTGGTTATTGTATATATTCAACTTGGTAATTGAGTTTATTTTTTTACTAATGAAGAAAATATTGAAAATTTTGTGAATATATTATTTACTGAGATGATAATGTCAATGCTGTTGGACTTGAATCAAGGTATGGGTATGTGAGAATGTGGAGTGGGGAAACTATTTCTTATTTTGGTTGGTTGATGTACTAGTCTCCTGAATGGAACACTCTCGTGCATACTGAAATAAGTTCTAGAGGCCTTTTATTTTTTAAACAAGAGATGAAAATGAGCTAAATGTAGGGCCTTTCAGTCCAGACTTGGTTTATTTTATTCAGAAACTTTGGCTCAGAATTCTAGAGCTTTTCCATAAGACTAATAACCTTGTAAAGTTTCCCAGTCATTATCATAATAACGGTCATTGACCTATTGTTTTATCATATATCAATCTTATTCTCTGCTGTGACATTATATACTAGAGTTGTAGATTTAGTGTGATATTATAGACTAGTGGTTGTCAATTTAGCATGTGCGAGTAGCCATTACTTAATAATAAGCTCAAAATTGAAAACACTATGGTAAATCAGCACATCCATAGGAGACTTAGTAGATGTAGTTGGATCCTAAATTTTATTAAATATGCTTTGACTGAACACCATTTTATCTTCTAGGTTTTTCAATAGAAAATGTTAATGTAGGTATGGATCTTGGCAAGCAACAAGTCATCGAGGGAAACTCACTTTATTTACAACACTTCCTTTCCTTCCCTTTCCAGTATGGAGGCGTGACCTTTTTTGCTTTTGTTGTTAGGAGTTTGTTGTTATGTGTTACTTTCTAACTAATCTGCCTATGAATACATATTTGCATTTCACATTCAAGGCGTTGAGATGCTCTAGAGTCTACACCTTATACTGGTTCATTTTGGTAGAAACTGTAAGCTCCCAAGCAGTAGCAGGAGTCATTAATTTTATTTGTCCTGTGCTGCTTAAGGCTCAAAATTGCAATTTTAACTAGAAAGAATAGGTGCAACTTCTTTATTTTTTTATTCTTTATTTATTTTTATTCTTTATTTTTTTGCCTCAGATCATACCTGTTTTAGGTTCTAAACCTTGCCTTGACATCTCCATCTGTATTTGATGTGTTGGTATCAGTGAAATTTTAGCATTTCGAGGAATCTTGCTTGCAAGGGCATATGCATAATCTAGGAAATATATTAGCATATTTACAAGCGAGTAATAATGTTATGTTCCTCTTTGCTATCTCATCAAAAGACTTCCATTATTCATCTCATTCATTTAATTCAAGGAGTACATTCGTTTATCACAATCCAGCAGTTACATAAGTAGTCAATTGTTTTCTGGAGCATTTCATCTCTTATTTGACTAAGATGATGCAGCAGCCTCATCATTGCTATGAGGTAGTAGCTGTTCTTGTTTGCTCCTAAAGGACGAATAAGCTTGACTTGCTTGGATTGCTACCAAAGCTTCCCCATATTAAAGGGAGTAGAATAAAACAAAACATTGAGAACTTATCTTGCATTCTTCATATCAATTGAATAATTTTTCTTGTTTTCCTCTGGATCTCCCAATCATACTGTTGTGGTTTCACTAACTTCTTTAACCAAAGCATTGATATTTTATATGGTACATCCTTTAATTGTGTTTAGATTCTTTTTTTGTTCTAAAACTCTGGTGTTAGGTCAAAGAAATACTCTCACACTATCCATCCAACTACAAGCAATCGGCAGTTATTCCTCTGCTAGATCTTGCACAGCAGCAGCATGGAGGGTGGCTTCCTGTTTCAGCAATGGATGCAGTAAGTGGACGAGAACACATGAACTTTTGATGTTAGTTCACGTGTATGAACTTGTACTGGTAACTTGAGAACACATGAACTTTTGATGTCTATTAGCATGTGTGTGAACTTCTACTTCTATTTTGAGCTAGGCCCCCAGATAATTTGGAACCTAGCTAGTGGAATGCTTGATTGCATATCATACATGATAATTTTCTTCCATAAGATGCAAGTGATACTAGTTTATTAGAATCGTGAATGGTAATACAAATTATTTTATGCTTTCTATTTTACAAGAAATGAGAGAACATAATTTACTGCTTGGTAGTTCTCTTATGCACAATAGTGGAATGATATTACTATTTATATTTGGTTCAAAGAATTGTGAAGCTTGTCTTAGTTAACCAAAAGCATCTTTGAAGCAGCTAGCTAACCCTAAGCATTAGCCTAACCCTAAATAGATAAGAAAGGAGAGAACAAAGGGTTCAAAAGATCAGCCAAATTGGCTGATTTTCTGGTTGCAGTCAACCAGGAAATAGACAACAAGTAAATTGGTTTATCTTAATTCTGCCTCTAAACTGAACGCTACAACTCTATATATAGCATAAAATTCTAATAGAATTATGTCTTTCTAAATGAAAATTGAATGTTTTCTCTTGTATCAATCTTATTATGTGATGATTACCATCTATATTAAAATTGCAGCATCATAATGTACTTTTATGAAAAAATAGTTTTGAATTTAGCAAGAAAATTAAAAACTGGAAAAGGTAAATTATATCCATGGTCATTGAACTTGGCACTCAGTTTCAAACTTCAAAGTAGTCATGAATTTGCAATTTGTTTCACCAACATTGTTAAAGAAAGTGATTCATTTCAATTACCTTATTCACCGGATTGTCTAAGATGCAAATGAAAGGAGTCGTCTCTTAAATATAAAATATGTTCTCTCATTGTATGCAAAATACAAAAGTTTTACCTTGCGTTTTCATTCTCTCTTCAATTCCTTCCATTCTCACCATGCAAACAATTCTAAAATTTAACCAACATCACCATTCTGCACCTCCCTCCACCAAACATCCACCTTTTACCTAACCAGCACACCACAAACAAAACCTCTGATGTCAACTATCCGAAATCGCTACTTTTGCAAGCACTCATCACTAGGTCATAAGCGACTGTTACTTCACACGCTAGTAACCACCTAAATCAACTCACTGCAATATTCAAGAAAATCATAGAAACAAACTAAGAGAGAGGTTTTTGAGCAATTTATCTGCATAAGGTTTGGGCTTTTGTACTCTAGAATGTTAGGGTTTTTAAAAAAAGCTCTAGAGAATGGATGGGAAAGCAAGAATGAGTTTGGTGATATTGAAATATTAGTTTGAGGAGAGTACTTTGCCTGATTGCTTGACAAAAAAAAAAAAGTCCCTGACCTAGTGTTAGGGTGCCTTTGTTTATAGTTTTTAAGAAAAAAGGAAAACAAAAAATCTTGCGAGGCAATTTTTTTTGTTAATTTAAACTGTTTAAAGTAAAGAAATTCTATGCTCTTTTTGTTTCCTTGTTTGATGCTTCATGGGTGTTAAACCCTTTCATTTAAACTGTTTGAAGTTAAGAGTATGCAAATAATCTTTATTTGATTGTTTTATGAATTCTCCAGGTAGCTAAGGTTATTGAAGTTGCTCCTATCCGTGTATATGAAGTTGCAACATTTTATTCAATGTTCAACCGCTCACCGGTGAGAAAATATAAGCCACATCTCATAAAAATTCTGAATTTTTGGTCTTCTATAAGCCACAGCTTACACAGATTAAAACCCTTTCAATGGATTTTCAGGTGGGCAAGTACCACTTATTGGTTTGTGGCACTACACCTTGTATGATACGTGGTTCACGAGAAATCGAAGATGCATTACTGAAACACTTAGGAGTAAAGCGCAATGGTGAGTTATAAAAAAACAAATTTGTTTAATTCTTTAGTGATACATCTGACTACTGGTTAATATTTGGATATGAAGTATATGCCTGATGAATATTAATGTGCAGAAGTAACAAAGGATGGTCTTTTCTCTATTGGGGAAATGGAATGTATGGTGAGTCTCTGTTTAGTGATTTAAATGTACATTTTTTAATCACATCTAGAGTTAATTTTACTTGGTTAATTATAGGATTAGGATGTAGATGATTAGGGCAGAAGTATATCCATGCTGGTGGCTTCAATGAAATATTTGGAATATTCCAAGTGACAATTTATAATAAGCATATTAAATTCTTCTAGGATCGATTTGCATATGCGTGTCTTAAAAATGATTCGAGTGTTTTTGTGTTTCAAGCATAGTTATTAAAGCCCTCAGGTGCAAGGTGCTCAGAGTGATGACTCTGGCGCCTCTAACATTGGAAGGTGGGTGACCTCACACAGGCGCTCACCTTTTTGCTTAGGCGTGCGCCTTTTTCCAGGCTCAAGGCCCAAGAAAGGCACGCCTCTCTCACATTCACCTCTGATGAGCTTACCCACCACTAAAGGCCACCACCAACAGACTCGCAACTTGCCACTCTACCAGAATCTGGTATCCACTGGCCGGAAAGTTTACCGGAAAAGTAACCAGAAAGTTGCTGGAATCCTGCCAGCACACCATCGCTGGGATTGCCGGCCACCGGTACTTCCATATCCATCACCCACGCTCTACAAATCCCTCTCCACCCTTGTTCTGGGTTTTTAGCTCTTTCATCTCTCCTTTGGGTTTTGTATTTCTGCCCTTTTGTTTCTGGGTTACCTTGCTGCTATGTTTTCTGGGTACTGCTTGCCTCTGTTTCTTTTTCTTTTCTTTTTTTTCTTTTCTATTTATAATTTTGTTACAACAACTTTGAAAACATTTGAAAATTGTTAGTTTTAGTCAATTTGATCAAATAGTTTGATACAAATTCTTAACCATAATTTTGGAATTTTTTTTTTTCCATTTTTAATGCACTACAGCGCCTTGCGCCTAGGCTTCAGGCTTGTGCCTTTGATAACTATTGTTTCAAGTGTAAAATCATAAAAAATTCAACATGATCCCAAACCTAAAATACTCAATCATTTCAAAAGAACTATCTATCCAAACTCAACATTTTAAATGACAATCTATCCAAATGAACTTTTAGCGTAATTTTGAAGTGTTGTGCATGCACACATGCTATCTTTTCATGGAAATTATGGGCATATCAGTATTCTCAATCCATATATTCCTGCTAGTCCTCTTCACGTTATTTGTATGAAACCTGTGCTACCAATCACCAAATTGTTGTATTTATAGGAAAAAGAAAAAATGAGGCCAACAATACAAAGGTATCAGCTAGCTTGGTTGTGACATCTTATCAAAGATCTATGAACTTGTTGGTAGATCATAATGGAAAGTAATGAAATGCAATAAAATGAAAATGCTACAAGTGATGGGGCTTTAATGGGTGGGAAGGTTTACCCTCAATTGGTAGTATAGGTCCGATTGTATATTGTTTTACCACTCTGCATATTGTAATTAACTAGTACAAGATGTAATACTAATTGTTGCTTTTTTCATTTGCAGGGATGTTGTGTGAACGCACCCATGATTACTGTTGCTGATTACTCCAGTGGGTCTGAAGGATATACTTACAATTATTATGTGAGTCCAAGATAATCCCTTTGTTCTTGAAAAGTTTTATTTTTTTTTTAAACAATAGGAAGCTTTAAAAATTTCATGTTGCTTTCTTATCTTAATTGCAGGAAGATGTTACTCCAAAACGAGTTGTTGAAATAGTTGAGATGTTAAGAAGGGGAGAAAAGCTGCCGGTAAGGCAACTGGGCTGGTTGCTTTTTTTTTTTTTATATATAATTTGAGAAATGATATTATTACTATGTACTTAAACTGTGTCCTTTATTTCAGCCTGGCACACAAAATCCAAAGCGTTTCAAGTCTGGGCCAGAAGGAGGCAATACTACACTGCATGGCGAGCCAAAACCTCCTTCGTGCCGAGATCTTGATACCTGCTAAACTTACGGTAAATGTTGTCTCCAACAATGCAAGCTTGGATTATTTTTCAGGATTCTCTGTATCGTCCTTGTTTTTCTTTAGCTCAACCATTTTTTGAATTTGCCTGCCAGCAGGGTTTCTGGCAGAGGATTTCATATTCAAGTTATGAAACTGCTTGCCAGTTCCTTGACGCGCATGAATTTAAATGGTTGAGTGCATTACTCTATATACTGGAATGTTAACAGTAACACTAACAATTATTGGGCATGACATAACTCAAGAAATGTCACAAAAATTATCAGACTTTTTGCATTTCAAAGAATAAATAGATCAAGAATAATTGTATTTCTTTTTATTGCTATTCTGTTATTTCCATAGATCTTGAATAATTGTATTCAAGAGGCTCATTCTCTTGTTTGTTAGTGAACTTTCGATTTTTCATTTTCTTTCCTGTGTCTGGTCTGCAATAACATGTGTATTCCCAGTGCCTTTTTTTGTTTTTTAAATGTTTATGTTGTTGCATTTGCCTATACTATTTGGCTGGGAACCAACCGAAATGACTAGTGCAGTTTTTCTTTTTCTATTCATGTTGATGTATTGAACTTTGTTCGTGATATCATGGCACCTGGAATCAGAGTTTTTGTTCAGTGGTAAACATGACATGGAGTGAGACAAAAAGTAGAAAAGATATTTGCTTGGTACAACATTATCTTAATATTGCACGTGGGAGGATTTTCTTTATTACTGATGGCTTGACTTGCATTTTGGTTAATACTAATTTATTACATTTTTTTTTTCTGAAAACTCGCAAGGATGACAATGGACGTTGATAACCATGTTAGTAGTGTGTTTGAAAATGATGATAAATACGAACACACTTGTAGAGTTGTGATAGTTGGAGCCAACCAAATTTAGGGTTAGATTTAGTCAAAGAGGAAATGAGAACTGAAACCAACAGCCTCTTTGCCACTTACCTATTATAATTTGTATACATAGAACAGTCCCTTCTATTTCACACTTTCACATGCTGCACGCGCACTTTCAATGTTCAATTGCTAAATCAGAAAAAGACTTGCATTTTATTTTCTTTTATCTTCGTCGCCATCATTTACCCATTCTTCTTACCCTCTTGCCATTAAATTTCTTTTATTTCTTTTATTGACTAAACGTAAGGTGTGGTTTGCGATAGTGAAACTCCACATCTTTCTTAAAAATAAATAAACAAATAAAAGTTAAACTTCTCTCAATCTTGTCCTCCAATTGATTTTGATATTAAATTCCCATTTTTAATTTACATCAGAGAGGGCTATAAAATTTGGATCATAAATTGAAAATTTGTATAAATTATATAAAATTAAGTTATAAGCACCCTTTTCTTTAAGACTTGGTTTAAGCTTATATGTATATTTAATTTTTATTGTATTTAAATATTTTGTAATGATTTAAAGACATTTATTATCCATGGGATTTGAAAGAAACCCTCCTAAGATAAACTCTTCTATATCACTGGGAGTTTAGGACAAAGCACGGTCGCTTGTATCTCATTGTGTTTTTTTTTTTTTTAAGAAATATTATATTCTATTTATTTTTTTTTTATTTGTAGTTTAAAGTTTTATATATATATATATATATATATATATATATATATATATATATATATATATATTAAGATATTTATTAATTAAAATCAAAATGATTTATTTAATTTTATATTTTTAATCTTATTTTAAATTTAATTATTATATTATAATTAAATACTATAAGAATAAAATAGAAAAAAATGAATAAATATTATTTTAAAAATTTAAAATGATGATTAAAAAGAAAAATGAAAGAATTTATAAAATGAGATAAAAAAAAGGAGGAGTGTACAATACAAATATTTACTATAAATATCAACTTACGCGTAATACAATTTAATAAGATGTACAAATTCCAACAATTAAACTTCATCAGATAATCTCCACATATTTACAGGTTCAAATCTGAAACCTTGCCGACTATTAATGGAATGGATAGATGCACCATTTTTTGAAATCTCTCTTCTGAAATTTACTACTTTAATCTATTCTCGTAATAATGAATTAAAAAATTTTCTTTTTATTTTACAAAAATAAAAATAATTATTTTATTTCTTTATCATATTCCACGTATTATAAGTCCAAAGAGAGATTATTATTATATTATTTATTTTATCAAATTAAATTAGCTCCCTGAGTACCAAAATAGTCATTACCCATTGCTTCAGTTGACCAAATGGCTGGTAACAAAGCCCGTTTGACAAAAACAATAACATTTCTCTCTCTCCTCTCCTAATGATTTAACCTCCAATAATGATTCGGAAGAAAAAGAAGTCAAAAAACTTTAGGAAACGCAAGAAGCACCCCCTGCACTATCATTTTCTGTTGGACTAAAAACACCCACTACAACAAAACAACCAGCCATTATCCATTTCACCTTTTGCATTCCATTTCCTCTTAAATAAGATAAAATAAAAAACTATTACAATAATATATACCCTTTTACAAGGTCCCACAACCACCACGAAAAATTAGAGCCCCACTAGAAAAGTGCTCCCATCACTTCCCACTAACCCCACCACTGATACAAAAAAGAGAGCTTATCAAGTGAGCTTTGACAATTCTTCTCCTTCACTCGAACTTGGCCAGATAACAAGGACCTGCCTGCAATTTTTTAGGCATTGACATCGAACCCTGTATTGAAAAAAGCTGGAAAGGAAAGGCAAAAGCAAGACCTATGGCATCTGACTTTGATTGCAATTTGAAATTAGCCAACATCTATGTGGGAGTTGGAACGGTACAAACGAGATATGGGACCCCAAGCACTTGGTGACTAAACTTTGAGAGTTTTTAGATGGGACAATGAGATGCTTACCCATTTTCTAAGGACTATGGTGGAGAATTTGTTTCTGGTTTTACAATAGTCGAGGTTTCCTGTGGTTGTGTATGGTAAATTGCCGTGGCCAGTGAGATGGGCATGATGCAGAGAGCCTTTGATTGAAGAAACTGCATGGCAGCACCAACATTTTCTTCCATTAGCTTAGCTACCTGTCTTTCTGTGCCATCATTTGACCACTTCTCCCAGGTTGGTTGGTTTCTTCCACCTTCACCGGTTTCGTCCTATACCAAAAAGAGCTACCTCAGCCTAAATGTGGAGGAGGAAAGAAGATGATATTATCCTCCATAAACATGATCTTTTCTTTATTACCTCAACTGAAGATAGTGGGATGTCCGTTACAAGTGGAGCAACCGCACCGGCTCCGCCCAATCTACTCATGCTTAAAACCTGTTAATGATAAAGAAACAATAGTCAAACAAAAGGGGGAAAAAGCAATGAAGAAATTTTACCCATCAAAGCGACCATTTTCATGGATGTTCCGTTTCAAAATATACGAGACATGCACTACTAAATAAGCCAATGAATATAGAACCATCTATTGCATAATACACGTTTTCTAGTGATCTTCAATTTATAATTTGTCATCCATAGTGGAGGCAACCATTTATCAAATTTTAAGAGCACACGAACCTGTCCTATGAAGTGGGAAACTTAACCCAGTGCGCTCATGTCCCTAGCACAACAGTGTTCACCTAAAGTACCACTAATAGTTGTTGCAGAATTCAGATACCTAACTCGAGAGATCAACTGAGAAATACACAAAGCATGAAGCACAACCATATAGAGACAAAAGTGGCTCTAAGAATAACTTGTTTTATTAACTATTAAGAATAACTTGTTTATGGAAATTCATAATTGGCATGAAACGCTACTACAGTTATTCTAATCAAGTACCACCACCATACTTTGGCTTTGAAGTCTGTTTAAATTGGACAAGAGAATGACTCGTACCAAAATCAACCATTACTTGGGCAATTATTAAACCCTTGACTAACATAACCAACTTGCTCAAACATAAATTTGATTTGGAAAAGGAACATCTTAAAAAATATCAAACAATTCTCTCTATAGCATCTAAACAAAACCAAATACATCTAAGCTCCAAGCTTACACACTCCACGAAGTTGAGATATGTTCAGGTTGACTCTTTATAACTAAGAAATAATAGGATTTATCATAAAAAGGACAGCCGAATAAGGATTTTTGCAATTAATAGGGAAAAAAATTGATCTATACTTTACAGCACCTTTACTTGGAGCCTTAGAAACTTCACATAATCCACAATTTCATCAAGCATGGCAGCTCTGTCTGTCTGCACAAACAAAATATACATCAATCATGAAGGGAAAAGTAGAAATTTCTTCAGTTATACTCGATGACAAAACTTACTAAATCTCCAAATATAGAATTGAGGCAACAAACTAAATCCAAGGTAATACATGCCATAAACATAGAATTCTATCTTTGTACCTTCCATGCGATCAATGTATTTGCCTTCTCCTCTCTCCTCTTCTTTTAGTAACCGCGTCCTAAACATTCTATCACTTGGTCCATTTCTGGTACTAAGATACATGTTTCATTCTAAACCAAGCCATGCTAAGTTATATATATGCTGTAAGTTCAAATACTAAAATACGGAACAAAGTTGAGATCTATCAAACTACACAAAAAAATTTCCATGTGATCAATACCCACAAGGCATTAGCCGCATTACAATTACTTAAACTTTAACTAATACTGCAAACCATGCCATTGTGCCACTAACAATTTATTGTTGGCCAATAACTGTTAGGCTAAAATCCCACATCATTACGGTGTACCATCTATATACATTGTAATACCACCATAAACCATATCTACAGCCAATTTCTTTGATTGAAGATGCTAGCTCTTCCAATTTTGGAGTATCATTACTTGGAAAGAGAATTATTATCAATTTAGAAAGAAAGAAATTACACCTTTTCCCCTTAAATTGTTTATTGTTTCTCTTCCCAACATAGGAGGCAAACATGGCATAATGCTAATGCCTACAATATTAGAACTAAAACATCATTCTGCAATTAAATTCATAAAAGGACATGAGAAAGAACAAGACTGACCTTATTGACACTAGGAACCAACTCCTGCAATGCCCTGATTCTTTCTGCTATCCTTTCTCTGCGTAACTGTCCAATATTGAAAAGAATCAAGAGTCATTTTATCATTACAAAGGGAAAAGAAAAATGAATTTAAGGTTGAGAGAAGAAAAATAAGCATATGGCTCGTGTGCCAGAGCTCCCATCAAATGTTCATACTACCATGTCCATCACCAACAGCAATATCATCACCAACAGCAATATTTTTTTTTTATACAGTAGACTCTGACAGTCAACATAAAATGTAACCTCACATATGAAAGGGGAAAAAAAGACTCTAATTTCAGCACAATGTTGTCCGCATGACAACTTTAAAATGAGGTGCTTCACAAGTAGAATGACAGTTATGACAGTGGTATGGAAATTTTTCTCTCTCATCTAGATAGTTACTCACAACTAAGCATCAGTCTCATTGGCATTTTCGCATATTTGTGGAATTTGTACAGATGACCATTAGGTAAATTTCTCAAAGAGAACAATTAGAATTTATCCTATTTTGTTATAAATAGTATTTTTTGAGTTCATAAATAGTCTTTCAAAACATAATTTAATCACTAGCAGGCTACATCGAGTTCTAATCAACTCAAAGCACCAAATTTGATTTTTAATACACAAGCCATGACAGAAAACCTCTTGCTTAAATGCAATTGCATTCAAATCACATATAAAATAGACTTTTTAACTTAACTCTAATGAGTATGAGAACATAGATTTTACAATTTAACAAGGATTTTTCAAGGTGCAATTGTCGACTCCCGCTTTTGAGTTTACACAGTTATTTTGGAACCCAGGTTTTGTTTTTCTAATTACCTTGATTTTCTGATTTTTTATTTTTATTTTTAATTTCAAAACTGATGCTACATCCATACTCTTAATAATATTACGTTATTTTCACAGTATATTTCTTTTTGCTTACTACATTAGACTTACCCGTTCAGCAATGCTGTGTGGATCAGTGGCCTGTCCGCGTCTAGCCCGCACCCTGGGGCGCATTGTGGGTGGATGTGGGGCTGAAGCTACAGTTGTGGGCATGGGTCGACCATGAAAAACCTGCAATAAAATGAGAATCACATTATTGAGGACAAAAGTTAAAACAGAAGATAGACCATTTCGCCAACAACACCACAGAATCCAACCAAATATAGGTGGAAAAAGGAAAGAAAATAAATAGATGAACTCCACATGGATGGTCAATTTTGTAAGAAAATATAACATCAAACTAAGAAATCAAAGGTACTGTGTTAATTTCAGGACATGAGAAGAGCAATACTAGAAAACACCTTTTACAATGTTGCGGCAGTTTCATCTTCAATTAAACATTTGACAAATCCTTAACCACAACCATGAGACAATTACAACTTTACAACAAAAAAATTAACGAATTGTAGATTAGAATTCAGCTATACCTATGGTGCTTGTGGGCATAGATAGGTAATATGCTGAACCAAATAGCTGTACTTGGCACAACGCAGAATGCTTTAAGTGCTAGCATTGGACCACAAGAAGCTGAACCCAGCCTCTTGCATGAGACAAGTATATCTTATTCAATTAACCGCCATTAGTAATTTAGAATTGAGGAGGATCTTATAACTGTTTTGATAGAAATTGATAAAAATTACCATTGGGTTTGCTGAGAAAGAAAAAGCAATATGTGCAACAATAACCAAACACTAGGGTGGATTTTATCAAGTGCCTGAAATTCCATTCCCTTGTAAAGGCCTAGAAAAGACCAAATAATCAAACAAAATGAAGCCTAAAGACATCTTGTATGTTCTTTTTCTCCACGGATTTGGCATTTTTCCTTTTCATTTGCACTTGGAATCCAGGGTTCTTCTGTTCTTTATGCTTTTACACAGATTTCCCATTTTTTAATAGTTGCCAACAAATACACTCTAAATTTGCTTAAATTTAGTTTAGGAAGTTCTCTAATTAATTAATTAAAACAAAAATTTTCTCTTAAGACTTACATTTTTCACTGTTGTAGCTCTGCCATCAACAACCTCATCACGAAACCTTTTCCCACTCCCTGATGCCTCCTCAGGCTTCAAAAACCCTCTTTTTCCCTGGTCCAAGCTAAGCCCTAATGGAAAGCCATGAAACCCAGCACCTCCTCCTCCAGCAGCAGCAGCAGCACCGAGGCTAGCTATGTGACTGGGGCCATCACCTGAGCTAAGCTGCAGCATCATCGGAGCTTGAGCCAAGCCAGGGTCAGCTCCTACCAAGCCAGCCTCAGCCGAACCGAAGTTAGGAAGGGCAAGGATTTCCTGAAGGAAATCATCAGTAGGAGGCTCTGTAGGATTATTTGCCATTAGTTAAACTCGGGCAAGTCAAAGTGAGTGAGTGGAGAAAGCAAATTTAGGGCTCCAAAAGAGCATCTAAATGAAAATTAAATAAATAAACAAAATTATACGCAAGAGAGAGCTGAGAGATCGTTTCTTTTATGCTTTTAGAAATTCAAAGTTTTAGCCTTTTGCGTTTGCTTTCTTTGTTACTGACAACTGAAAACGAAGAGACAAGGGGATGGTGGCTTTATCGTTGTTAAAAAATAAATAAATAATTAGTGATTTATGTAAATGGGTTCATTTTTCACAAAATTTACATCTCTATCCATTTTCTGTCATTCCTGGATTGGGCCTCCTCGATTGGGTTGTTTCTAACTCGGACTATGCTTGTTTGGCCCAACTCAGCCTATCATTTCCTTCTTGTAGGTTTAGAGGTTGAAATTTAACACTTTCATATAAATAAATTTCATAAATTTTATGTTATAATTTTATATTTATTTTAAATTTAAATTTATTTAAAATTTTAAATAATTAAATTTATAAAATTAAAAATAATTAAATTAAATTCTATCAAAATAATTAATATTTCTAAATGAATTCTATAATGACTTAATTATGATTTTCCTCATGTAAAATGACTTAATACACTAATTCTCCTGACCTTTTAAAAATACAATAATTTTTAACTAAATTTTTTAATCTAATTTTACTATTAGTCAATGCTAAAATAATCAACAATGGCAGTGAAAAGATAAAAATGTCATTATTTTTTATTTTTAATTAATTATATCTTATTTTTACTTTAAAAAATATTTTTTAGGGTTAAAACATATATTTTCATATTTTTTAATTAAAATATTTTTTTTAAAATATCTTTTATTTTATTTTTTAAAAAATAAAAAAAATGAAAATAAAAAATATTTTTATTTTTTATTTTCAAATTTATAAAAAAAATGAAAATAAATTTTTTATTTATATTAAAAAAAATTTAAAAAAGAATTTAATTTCTTCTTAAATTATGTTTTTTAAATAAAAAATATTTTTTAAAAAAATTATTTATTTTTCATTTTCAAATATATAAAAATATATATATATATAAATAAATTTTTTAACCCGAGTAAAGGATTCTTTTGTTAAAAGAAAACTGCAAGCACTATGACGGACCACCGAATTGAAATTCGAAAAGTCGAAACTAGCCATCGATGGAGACCTCGCTCTGTGCATTCTGTAGTCAGCGACTCAGCATTTGTCAACAGCGACCGTTACCGCCGTTTTTGTCTTTGGGCTAAACGGGCCCTAATTGGACTGGACTCATTCACAAGACATAGAACAAATGAATTCAACGTGTTGTCGTTCGACGACCATGTGAAAATCACAAAACAATTGCACAAGACTCTATATAAGTAACTAACAATATCACACAAAAAAGTGATGCAACTTGAAAAGCAAAAGTGAACTATAGACCGCCTATCCAGCTACAAAAAAGGCTTGTCGTATACGATCCTAATCAATCAACCTAGCAAACGTCCATTGCTGCCGACTTTCTATGCACATGAATTATTATTCCTTTTGAACCAATAATTATTTTAATTAATAATTAAAATATTATTATTTTAATTAATTGTTAATAATATTTACGCAAGTGCATATTAGAGTTATGAAATAATAACTACTCTTCACTAATATATAATATAATTTTTAAATATTTATTTATAATTTAAGCTAAAGTTATTGGAAAAGGTATTACTCTTGGTGTCATGTAACTAAGTCTAATTGAATCCAAAATTATTAGACCTATGACCGTAGATAAGTCCTAATGAAAATGAAAGTATGATAATATATATATATATATATATAATAGTAAAATAAAATATATTATGAGCAAGCGTAAAGATTTAGACATCATTTGATGTCAAAATCTCCATGATGGATATAAAAAATTAACGTGTTGATTAAAATCTATCATATAAACTTAATATCTTATATGTTATAATTATTAAATAAAGAGAAAGATTGCATAAGATTTTTCCATTTAACCAAATTGAAGGTATTAAATTCAATTGATTATAAATTAATTAGATGCTAAAAGTTAATCTAATTAGGGACAAGATTGAGTAATTAGTTCATTAAATTAATGAACCAATTCTTTATATATTTTAACTTAATTAATGAATTAATTTTTAATATATTGAATTCAAAATTACAAAAATATGGAAAAGATAATTCCAATTACAAAAGCACATTTCTAAACATAATATTTGTTCAAGATTAAGTTTTAAATTAAAAAAAAAAAAAAAATAATTCTTACCTCAACAAATGCTTGAAAATATACTAATAAATGCTTGATTTTATTTGAATAAATTAAATTCAAATAGAATCAACTCGTGACTTGTAAACCCTTATGTAATTCACCTCGATGCATCTTTGCAAAAACTCATAACATCCCAATAAAATTAGTAATGTATATATATATATACTATAAAGCAGGCCAACCCTTCTTTAAAACTAGCCACGTGGTAATATTTTTTATTGAACACTTATGAAATATATTTATTTGTGTAAATCCATAGTAAATAATTATATGCTATAATTAAAAAAAAAAATTAACCTAAACCTCCAATTTATAAAATGTATTGATGATAAAAGACTAGAAAAAAACAAATGATTATGATAATTATATACTTATTTATATTTTTGTAAATTTTCTTCTTAATACTTATTAACTTTTTTAATTATAATAGTTAAATTATTAAAAAAATTATATTATATAACTTAAAATTATAAAAAATTAATATTATATAAAATATAATTAAATAGTGTAACGCATAAGCGTGAAACTAATCAAAATATAAGGAGGTGATATTAATACTCTTTTTTTTATTACTTTTATTATCTTTTTATTGTCAAACTTGACTAAAATATTTTTATTTTATTTAAGTTAATAATTCTTATAAAAATAGAAGATTTAATTTTTATTTCCTTATATAATTATTATTATTATTATTATTGTTTTTAATATATAGAAATATTGTTGATATATTTTTTTTTTATTTTTTAGAGAAGTATGATACTAAAAACTATATTTAATAAATATATAATTTTTCTACATAATAAATAATAACAATAAAATTTTTCATTTTTTACATGTTATAAAATATTTTTTTTTTAATTTTAATTTTTATTTTATAAGTAATTTTTTTTATTATCAAGAAATTTAATTAACCAAATAAAATAATATGAAAATATTAATACTTCTCAATATATATTGAAAAAATATAATAATTTAAAAAACATTATTTGTTAATAATAATATACATATAATTATTTAATTCTTTACTTGTTGTTTTAAATTTTTAATCTTATAATTTATTTAATTTTAAAAAGTATATATGATTTATAAAGATATTTTAATAAAATATATTACTAAAAAAAAAATTCAACGAGTATAATTCAAAATATTTTCTTAAAATAAAATGTTATAATTTAATAATTGTAATTTACAATTTAATTTGATAAATTATCTTTCATATTAAAAATTAAAAAATATATATTTTCTAAAGAATAAAGTGATCAAATCAAATTTTAGAAATTAAAAAGTAAAAGAAATTTATTTTATGCTATATAAAAATGAAAAAATATTTAGTTTTATTTAGTAATTATATTTTTAAAAAAATATGTATAAATATTATTTTTATGCAGTAAAAAATAAAATATAATAGAAGTAAATGGAACTTAAATTTTTTTCTTATTTTTTTTAGTACATAAGTCTTTCTTTCCTATGAAAACTAAAAGTTAAAATTTTTACTTGAATCTTTCTTTATGTATATAAAATAATATTTTATTATATATAAATTATATATTATTAAATATATTTTTATTATCAAAATTTTTATTAGGATTTTAGGTCAAACAATATGTGTTTGCTTGAAATATTACATTCTAAATATCTAACTTAGAATACCTAACATGTTGTTCTTAACTAGCATATATATAAAATTATATTAGAGTTAAATCAGTTAATTAGCTCTTATCCATTAGGCCCACTATAAAAGTTCATTATCTATTAGCATTTATATTAGAATATATATTAGGGTTATTCAATATATCCAATAATTTTAAATATATATACGTGTGAATTAAAAATAATAAATAAATAAATAAATAAAAATTTAATAAAATATTTTTTTATTGTGATAGTTATTATTTAAATAATATAAAAATAATATTATAGTAAAGTTCAATAATATATATATAAAAAAAAGATGAGTGTGCTAAAAATTAAAAATAAGTGCTAATATTGCCTCTCAAAATATATTGCCAATATTTTCTTTATTCCTCCTAATTTGGAAAGCTTGCAATTGTTTGAAACATACAATGAAGTCTTTAAATTTTACAATAATTCCATTCCACTTTCACTAAAAATCCAAATTGACATTTTTAAGTTGAATGTCAGCATAGGATTTAATTTTTTTTTTTTTAAATCCTAGTTAACTTTTATTTATAATAATAAAATTATTTTCTTAAGCTGAAATATTTTAGTTTATAAAGATAATTTTTCAGTTATATATATATTTTTAGAAGCAAATTGACATTAGAAATGAACTTTTTTATGAAAAATTATCTTAAAAATTGATATAGACTCTTTCATAATAATAATCGAGTAACATATTTTAGAATTTGCTTGCGATAATTCAAGACTTTATCCCAATTTGATATTGAAAAACTTTCTTGTTAAATGGAAAAATACAAATTTCAATTAAAAATAGTAGAATCTAATAAAGAAAATTATGGACTCAAACAATGGAAAATACATTTTAAATATAAAATAGTGTTTAATACCTCAATTTATTAAAATTTCAATATTTAATTATTTAATAATATTCATCTAACGAATTTTAATTTAAATAAATTTGTATTATCTTTTTTAATTTTTAATATGAATAATTTATATTTAATTAAATAAAAATAAATTTAATATAATTAATATGATATACCACATAGATCCTAAATAATATTATTTTCGTCCCAAAAATATAATCATATTTTTCTTTCGTCTGTCTCAAAATATAATATTATTTTCTTTTTTAGATGTTAATTTAATATGTAAATATTAAATATATTATTTATTAATTCATATCAATATTATCACATATTAATTATATTTTTATTTTTTATATTAAAATTATAATTTTAACTAAAAATAGAAATATTTTAATTATTATAAATATTAAAAAATAAAAAAAATATTAAAAAATATATAATATGAATATTTTAAATAAAAATATTTTAAGAATAAAATGATAAAATTAATATGATAAAATTTTTAATTTACGTATAAAATGAAATAAGATTATTTTTTTTAATTTTGAGGACGGAGGCAGCAATAAAATAAAATAAAAAAGTTAATTGCTAACTTGGATTACTCGATAATTGCTATCAATAGATATTAGATTTAGTAAGCCTTTGTTAAACAAGGCAAGAAATTGCGTGGGACCCCCTAGACAACTTTTCTTAACCATACAAGAAAACTAGACAGCTCAACAACAGTACACAGTATCCATACAAAGTTTCAACGATACCGAAACGCCCCGCATCGGATACTGTTTTCAAAACTCCAATTTAAAAAGCCCCTCACCGTTGCCCATTACTCACCCCAAACCTCTATCAAAAACTCAAATTCTTTTATTTTGTGTGTAATGGCTTTTGCCCTGAAATCTACAACTAGCTTCCTCCACCTCAAGAAACCGGAGACCCATCTCTTTATTCGTTCTCCCTCTTACAAATCCACCGTCGTTTCAACCAGAAGATTCGCGCCAATGGCTGCACTCACCGTAGCCCCAAGTCTTGGTCTTGCTGAAACCTTCTCCAACCTCAGAAAACAAGGCAAAGTAAGCACCTCATTTTTTTTCTCTCTCTTTTTTAGTCATTTTCTCTGTTATTTATTTGGGTTTTGTTTTGTTACTTGATCGGTATTGGTTACTATTTGAATGAATTTGCTTTAGTTTAATGGGTTATGGCAGCTGACTCTTTTTGTAAACTTATTTCAGATGTTTATGTGTGGGAGGTCAGAGTTGAATTGAGCAATTATCGATTGATTATTCCTATTTTATTTCATTTATGGTTTTCAATAATTAAACATGGAATAAAGAAGGTATCAATTGGATTAAATCGACGATACCACATGCGCTATAAATTAACAAACAGGGCATAATTTAGTGTGGGAGTAGTGCATATGTTAGTTTAGATTTCGAATGATTATTGAAATTTGTTGAAAATGGTGTAATGTAATTCAATTACTAAGCTTTTACTATGTTTTGCAACCTCATAAAACAAGCTAAATTTTTTGAACAATGGATAGAGCTGTCCATTTTCCTTTTATTTAGTCATGGTAGGACGTTCAGTAGACTTGTGATTCTTGGATGCTGATATTTTAATCCAAATTTGATATAGGACCAGCCTGAATTAAGAGTATTTATATGTCAACAGCTGTTTGGGTAACAAACGGGTGAAAAAATTATCATTAGGGGAATTCGTTTGTTTGGAGAAATGAAAGGGAATTCTTTTAAAGCATGATTTTTATTTTTAAGAGTATTCCTTTATGTGAAGGTGGCATTCATTCCATACATCACAGCTGGTGACCCTGACCTTTCAACCACAGCAGAAGCCTTGAAGGTGCTGGATTCCTGTGGATCTGACATAATTGAATTGGGTGTTCCATATTCTGATCCTTTGGCTGATGGTCCAGTTATACAGGTCCGGTTGATATTTTGTTACTTGTTAAATAAATTTTTGTTTTCGGTTTTCTTACAATTGTCTTTGATAGTTTAGGCGGCATCTACTCGTTCCTTGGCAAAAGGGACCAATTTTGAAGCAATCATATCAATGTTGAAGGAGGTAAGACCATCATATTGTAACTGTGGCACTTATCTGCTGCAGCAACACAGAGATAGGTTGATCAGTTTATAGCTATTCAAACTTTTTATCATTGACAAACATTATTCTAGGCATAAAGCCTAGACCAACTGTCAACTAATTAAATTAGTTAGATTTACAACTGAGATGCATTAGTTAGATCGGTATGTTTATTGATATTAAATTTACATCTCTCCAGTTTGAATTATGGTGGATGCTTTACCCAGTTGGGAGCTTTCTCACAAGAGGTCTGATGCCTTTTTAAGATCAAATATTAATAAGAAGTGGAATCTTTAAAATATGCCTGTTTCTTCACAACCCTCCCCTGACCCTTTCAAAGCCAGGAAGATTGTGCACAGAGGATACCCTTCATTATGCTTTCTATTATGGTATTAACATTGCAATTATAGATATACACCCAAACAAGTTCACCAGAAAACATTTGCTCTTTTTATATATGTTTTTGCCCTTTTCTTAATTTGGTAGTTGGATACATAAACGAGGAAGTAAATAATAGGCGCACAGTGTCCTGTTTACAGCTTTGCCTTGTTGCCTACTTATTTTTCAGTTTAAATGTCCTTATACTACTTCAATTGTTAACTGTACAGGTGGTTCCACAATTATCAAGTCCAATTTCGTTATTTACATATTACAATCCAATATTAAAGCGTGGAATTGAGGCGTTTATGTCCGCTGTAAAAGATGTTGGTGTACATGGTAATGGACAATTCTTATCTGCTTAAGCTTTTAGACTTCTAGTTTCGAGGGTGTCTAATCTATGCGATAAACTCTTTAACAAAACCAGTGTTTATAAATGGTAAAGTGAGGCAGCTGTCCCCTACTTTCCTAAAATGTAGTAAAATTATCTTGTCTTTCTCAGTATCCGATACACTTTTCACTATCATTATTCGTTACCATCCTTGGCTACACTTTTTGTTAGCTTTTGTGAATGCTTCCCTCTTTTGCCTCAAGTTCCTAGCCCTTTGCTTTTGTGCTTTGTTGCATGGTTTGAGCTACTCCTAAGTCAAAAACAAGTTGTGTTGGTATTGCTTTTGCAATAGTTCAATATAATGGGTTGGATGTCTTTAATGGTGTCTTCTTGGAGAGAGAGAGAGAGAGAGAGGAGGAGGAGGAGGATGCTAACCTGACTTTTACATATGATGATGCTTGTGAAATTTGAGTGATGTGGGAAAGAAAATGACTTGTGTACAAGATGGTTTGCAGTTTTTCTGTTTTCACTAATTTTTTATGTGAATCCTGGTTATTGTATGATGATTATTTTATCATTTAAATGCTCCAAAACTTGTTTGCAGGACTTGTTGTCCCAGATGTACCTCTAGAGGAAACTGAACTTTTGAGGAAGGAAGCTGTCAAGAATAATATTGAATTGGTTTGTCTTTCACTCACACTTTAGTATATACTATATCCATTTTATCTATTGATATTGATTAGCCTATGACTAAGTGTAAAAACTGAATTTACTTTTGGTTTACCAAAATTTTGAAAATGTGGGTATCTTTGTTTGGTGGTAGTAAGTTGGTGAATTGGTGAATTGGTGATAGTGTTATGGATTGAAAACACACTTTCTCTTTTGCCTTATAGAATATTCTTTAATCAATGGACTTAATTATTGTAATTCTGAGTCCTTCAGAAATTAATTAGTCCAATGCCCATATGGGGTTCTCGCATCAAGTTGCTATTGACATAATTATTTTCATTTTGATTGTTTGCTTTAATAGTTATTTCTTAATCTTAGCTAATTCGTGTCTGTGGCATATATTGGTCTGTATCTTAAGTTAATTCTGCAAGTTTGAATTGTTAAGCTTATGTGTGAAATCAATAATGAAAGTCATTTCTGTTCTTCCCTACTGCTCAATATTCAATAAGTTCATCTAGTTATTGTTACATTTCCAAATTGATGGTGGCTAGGTACTTCTTACTACACCAACTACCCCAGCAGAAAGAATGAAAGCCATTGTTGAAGCATCGGAGGGATTTGTGTATCTTGTAAGAGTCTTTAAGAGTTTGCTATTTATCATGTTTGGCCTATAATATAGTTGAAGCTGGTGTGCTTTAGGATTTAACATTGTCTATGTCCTTTTTTTTTTTTTTTTGAATTATAGGTGAGCACAGTTGGAGTTACTGGTGCCCGTGCATCTGTAAGTGACAAAGTTCAAATCCTCCTACAGGAGATTAAAGAGGTCTGTCTTTATAATCTCATAAATACTATTACTAGATGGTATTAGTGTAGCAATATCTCAATTTCAGGTAAAAATTCCCTTCATACAATATTTGTAATTTCGTGGCTAAACCCTCGAGATAAAATTGAGTGGTGTTTGGTGTATATTGTTCTTTAGACATTTCTAGAATTAGAGTAAAGAACTATTCTTTAATCTCACCTTTTTACTAGTGGCTTTCTTCTTAACTTGCTATCCTACTGATAAAATGCCACAAATCAATTGTCCAGCATAAATTTCCTATCTATTAAGATTTGAAGTATATTGGGCAAGTCTGATCTACTAAATGCAAAGTGGTATTGATACAATTAATAGCTTTCTTTAACTAAAATTCAGGATATTTTAAAGTAAATATGTTCTATTGTTAGTGATCATGAGGATGTTTTAAGAAAAAAAGGGTTTCAATCACATCATCTGCCTCATGCTTCCCATTTTTATCATGACAGGCAACAACGAAGCCTGTGGCAGTTGGCTTTGGCATATCAAAACCAGAGCAAGTGAAACAGGTTAGTTCTCTGACAGATACAATGATGCCTATGGATTGTTGTATTATGCATTAATATAGATACTTATTTCTTGAGTTTTCCCACAGATGGTGGGATGGGGTGCTGATGGTGTTATCGTAGGTAGTGCTATGGTGAAGTTGTTGGGGGAAGCAAAATCTCCGGAGGAAGGATTGAAGGAACTAGAAAATTTAACCAAATCTTTGAAGTCTGCACTTCCTTGAATACAGTTTTATATGATCACATCGATGCTTGTGATTTTTCTTTTCAACAGTTGCTTATAGTTAAATTGAATAATAATGAATGTTTTCAGTTTGATAGCTTGACTTTGCAACCTATTGAGCCCCTTAGACACTAAAATTAGTGCATTTGAGCAAAAAGGAAAAATCACTAGTGTGTTATTTTTTCCTATCAATTTCTGAGTAGATCTACAATATGCAGTCATCTCTCTTTGCAGAGTCTCGTAAGCTCTTTGGTACAACCTGTGGAACGAGCTAGGCAGTTCAAAATGAGAAAAAAAAAATAGTGATGATCAGTATTGTTATATTATTAATTTATTACTGAGGTAATTGTATTATAAGTACAATTTCACCCACTCTATCTTTGCCAAATATATAGTAGTATGATTTTTCCTCTGCAAGGATGAGTTAAAAGATCTGTTGTAATTCTGCTTCCGAAACAGATAATCTTTTCTGGATAAAGATGCATTATGTTAATGGTTAGATTGTTCCCTTTTTTTTTTTTAATTAAACAAAATCTCCCATATTGATCCTCTACGATGGAAACAGCTATATTGCAAGACCATAAACATTGATGCTTGTATGCAGAATACATTACCAACTTGAATGCAGACACCAAAGGCACAATACCAACATACGCCTAACATACCATGCCGAACGAACCCAAAACAGCAAAAATATCACGCCAGCAAAAGACCCTAAAAAAACAAGCACATCCACTACAGCTTCAGACAAATGTGGGTCCTTGCTTGTTGTTAGTAGACCTCTTTTTTTTTTTTTTTTAGATTATATAGTTTATTATTTCATTAGAGACCGAGAATGAGGCTAAATTACAAGACAATTTCAAGAAAAATATGTAGATTTACAGTTTACAACAATAAATAAAATACTAGATTTACCATATAAAGAAAAAAAAATATTGAATTCTCCTCTCCTTATTGATTTTACCTTTAATATTGGTGAAAATCAATATATTACAAGAAATCAAGAATCACTACCTTAAAAATTATACTTGAGAATGAGTGGTCGGATGAATTATCGAAGTGGGCCAAGTCTTTACAACTCTAAGCAGATCCAATAAACAGATCTATTTTTCAAAGTTTTAAAGGAAGCTGAGAAAAATAAAAATTTTCAAGAGATCACCAAAAGCTCACCTGCACCACTAAAGAAATGAAAAAAAATCAGCATTTGGTGCACAGAAATGGAACTTCACTCACTCCTTCGAAAAAAAAAAGGAAGAGTAGCAAAAGGGTTAAACTGAACCCTTATTAAAAAAAAAAAAAAAAAAAAAAGGAAACCTAATCTAGAATTAAAAACACAAAAAAATAGTAAAAACCACCATAAAAGAGTGAAGGGAGGAGGTGTTGCCGGACTTAGCCAAGGACACTTCTAAAGAAGAAACTAGAAGAAAAGGAAAAATTTAGAGAGGAGAAAATGAAAGGTAGAGGTTTAAATTCTAAAGTTAGTAGACCTGTTTATGGATTGGGCATAATTTTAATATATGAAGTAAGATTATGAGGTAGTCGGATTGGATCAATGAAAATTTTAATATTTTTTTTTTTAAATTCAAGTTCAAACTTATGAGCAAATTGTTAGGATGATAATGAGATGAGAAATCTCCATTATAAATGAAAAGGTTTGAAAATCCTAGCCTTGGCTGTTGACTTTACAGGGAATTGAATATATATGTATGAGTTGTATTTAGAGTTGTCAAATTTTAAATATGAATCCTCAAGTTAAATTAACCTAAAAAAATATTTATTAACGAATATAAATATGACTCCCTTACCACTTCTAGACTAGATGAACATATGCTGCCGATTCAAATGAATAATCAAAAATCAAACAAATGATTATAAACTGTAATTTTTTTTTTAATTAAATTTTGATTGGGAATTAAATTTATAGTTTCATAAATAATTTTAATATTACTACTTCAAAACGGGTTAATAATGATAAGAATTTCTAGTAAGAAAGATACAGTTTGATTGTAGCAAAGAGGTGACTAGAGAAGCTGAAGTAGTCATCCAGACCGAACAAAAAAAAAATAGATTATTATAATTTATAAACAACAAATATAACCCATCTATTCACCTATCACCCTAAAACAAAAAATTTGAAATTAGAATCATTCACGTAAAGTTAAGATTTTAAAATTTGTCTCGCTTTCATATAATTTGAATTATTTATATTATTATATATTTTATTTTTTATTTCATATAACTTTTTATACATTACATTTTATATTTCTCTTTATATATATAAAATAAAACACATAATAAAATATTAAATCTAATCGAATTTTCACGACCGTATTTACCTTTTTCCCACATTTCATCAACTATTTATAGGCTATACTCGATAAAATCAAGTAACTTTTTATATAATTAATTAATTATAATATAAAAATTAATTTATAATATTTGTAGTGTATTAGAAAGAAATTAAGTATTAAAATTACTTAATTACACATAGTTGTTTCTTTATTAAGAAAATACAACAACACTCAAATAATTTAATAATATTTTACTAGTTGTTAAATAGTAAATAAAATTACTTAATTAAGAAAATAAAATTATGGTCAGCCGATAATATTTATCAAAAACCAGATATTAATTGCAAAAACAGATATTTCTTAACAACAATTGGTAGACTAGTGATATATTTTATTATTATAATAGATAAATTTGTGAAAAATCTCAGGAAAAAAAAAACTAGGGTGGGGAAATATATTAGGTAAGGTCCCGAAAGCCACCATTTTCCTGCTCTAATAAGCGACGCAAGATTGAAATCACGCTTTAAAATATTAGTATAGGTGGCACTTAACAACTCTAAATTCACACTGTAACGTAAAGCACTTGATATTTTCTTATTCTAACATCACCGGACGGTCCAAAGCTTAGGAATCGGAACATTTGGGTTAACAAAGCCTCAGCGGATACAGAAAAGCAAAATCAGTGAAGCCGAAAAAAGGGGAAAAAAACACTATGAATAGTATATTTTCAGTTGACGATTTCTCCGACTTTATATGGCAGCCTCCGGTGTCGGCTCATTCCCCGGCGATGAGTAGGAGCACATCGGCGTGGGAGCTCGAAAAATTTCTTGAAGAATTGGCTCCTGCCCCTGCCCTTGCCCCCGCTTCCTCATCCGCAAGCGCTAACACCACTGCTCGTTCTACCGTCTCATCTCAGTCGCCGATCTCATCTAAGCCTCATAATGGTTACGATGATGTGGTGGAGATCGAAAAGCCTGAAATTCCTCATCCTCTTACTCTTCCTCGGAATCGTCCGCCTCAGCCATCGGATCGCGCTTCATTGGCTGTAAATGATTCGAAGGAGTACCGCGCTTTTCTCAAGTCACCACTTGATCTCGCTTGTGTTGCTGCGGCCAAGTCTCTGGTATATTCGTACATATTGGATATAAATCTGTTTGCATGTACATCATTGCAAATTTTCATCGATCAATTTTTAGTTTTGAGTTAAGAGACATATGCTGAATTTTGTGAATATTAATGAAGGATTCGAGTGTAAAGCCCGAAGGTGTTTCTTCCTTAGCTGAAGATCAAACGGTGGCTGCCAAGAATTTTCAGCTGGGATCACAAGTTTCTGGTAAGATTATGCCTCATATATATAATTTTGCTTCTAATGTTTACTGTTTGGAGTTCTTAATGAATTAGAGTTATGATCGAGAAAATTATATTCGATAAAATTGAAAAAAGATGCAGCTGAAAGGGGAAAAATCTTACAGAAACTTGACTTTGAGTTTGATTAAATTTTAGGAGCATTGACATCTATGTTTGGGGGAAATTTACATTTGTGAATTGAAGCCCTTAAAGTAAAAAATGCTTTGTTTGTGTGCTAGTGCATTTATTTCCAATCATAATCTTACTAATTGTTTTGTTTATAGATGGACTTTGTCATCAATACAACAATTATTAGCACCGTAATAGCACATAGATTTTGAAGGATAAAGAATAGAGCTTATTTTCTTGATTTCTTCTTCTTGAAGTATGTTGATTTCTTGGTGCACGCCATGCTTATAAGTGTGCTGAGGTTCAAGTCAATTATACTGGGTTAAATGTATACAAGCTACTTTTTCTTGAATCTGCAAAGCCTCTGATTTTATACGGCCTCTTGATGTTTACTACTAAAAAAATTCCATTTTTATAGGCCACATTCGTTAGTCAAGTTGAATGTAAAACTTTTCTCTCTTTTAATTTCTCTTTGGTCGTCATCTGTTGTCATCTGTTTTCCCCAATTATTGAAATGCACTCACACATTATTATCACAATTTTATTGATTGGAACTGTTATGTGTACAATGACATTTAAGTAGTTGCTGCAAAATTGTGCATTCATTTTATAGTTTTGTCTTGCACCAATTTGCCATGTCTGAGTTTCAAACATTATAGGTAATGGTCATGACATCACAGAGGCACAAGGTGAGGCTGACGGTGGATCACTTCGCCTTCCAGCATTACCTTCTATGCAGAGAAAACAAGAGGTATCAGTGAGGCAAGCAACCAGTGGATCTTCAAGAGAAGATTCAGATGATGATGAACTTGAAGGAGATACCGAAACCAATGAACATATGGATCCTACTGATGACAAACGTGCAAGGAGGTGATTACAGATAATAATTTTATCTTTCTTATGTCGTCACATGGTCTTAGTGGTTTTAGAATTCTATTTGCCTATTTGGCAAATTTGCATTCTCTGTTTTCCTTTCTCCTATACCTCTTTCCTCTTATTGCTCCTGTAATAGCATAAGGTATCTGCAAATCATTGCTTCTGCTGTCACTGAAATAGTCAGTCATCATTTTGAGATGATAGAATGTCAGGTGAATCACTTTGTACTTGTCAAATCATATACTGCCTTGTAAAACCTTATCTAAGTACTTCCTTGGAAGTTGCAAATATATTTTTTGAACCTAAAGGTTCAGACTTTATATAAACTGATTTTGTGAATTTCTCCCCTTTTTTGCTTGGGGAGGAACATGTCAACAAGTTTCATTTATCAACAAATTCTGCAATCTAAGTTTATATCATTCTATTTGTAAGTTTGTTACATTAGGAAGAATGGTTTCTATCAATTGATATGTTGATGATGTGATGGCGATTCAGGATGCAGTCGAATCGAGAGTCAGCCAGACGTTCAAGAAGAAGAAAACAGGCACAGCTGAACGAACTTGAAGCACAGGTCTAGCTCAATGCCTTTTCCAGAACTTGTTTGCTCCCTCGTTATATTTTTGCTCCTTTTCAATTCATGATGAAATGAGTTTATAAGTGTGATATCTAATAGGTTGGTCAATTAAGGGATGAACGCACATCTTTGCTAACGCGCTTAACAGACATAAATAAAAAGTGCGATGAGGCTTCTGTTGACAATAGAATTTTGAATGCTAATATCGAAACATTGAGGACAAAGGTAATTTCTTACCACCTATTTTTTTTATTTGACCAATTACTTTGTGGTTCCTATCGGGTGTCTGGAAATTACTTAATAATTCATTTACGGACTTCATGCTGTAAAGCAGTGATTCTTGTGAATAGTGGAATCTTAATCAGATTATGAAAACCAAAGGTGTCTTAGGATATCATATGGAAATTGATTGTATGTGCACACGTGTGCTTGCCCATGTGTGTTTATAGCAGAAGGAAACTTGTGTTTCAGTGCAGAGCCATCACAAATTCTTGTATGTGTTGCATTAGCGTTTTGAGGAAAACATCTGCTCCAAGTTGATCCCTCCTAAATAGTTGGAGCAAAGAAAGCCAATGCCATTTACATTGAGGTTGGTTTGCTCGATATCAGGTATTATATGTTAGCCGCCACAAATTGCTGGTCAAAAATTGAATGAATTTGTATCTAGTCCAGAGGTTACGTTATTCCTTGTCATGAACTGCCATGATTTACTTTGTCGTGGAATTTTCTTTTTTATTGGCCAATTTGTATGGTGTATATATTTTTTAACTTTACAGGTCAAAATGGCTGAAGATCAAGTCAAAAGAGCTACAGGATTGAACCCGATTCTCCTATCTAGGTCCCATATTCCTAGCATGGGTCTGCAGTTTGTTCCTGGCCAAACAGATGCGACTACAAATGTTGCTGGACCAATGCAATCAAACAACCAGCTTTTTCATCATTCAGTTCCCAATATCACCTCTAGTGCTCCACATCTCCCGCAACTAAACAATAGCTGCCTTAAAAACAGCCTAACTCCTCTTGCTGCAAATCTGCCTAGCGATAATGGGCGACTAAACAATAGCTGCCTTAACAACCACCTAACTACTCTTCCTGCAAATCTACCAGGCGATGTTGGGACAAATAAGATTGGTGGAATGGCTTCTATGCAACAGTTAACAGCTAGTGGGAAAAGTATGGCTGATGTGCCTCCAATGCAACAGGCACAAAAGCGGACTGTTCCTACTGTCAGCCCTGCTGGAGCTTTGCCTAGCAACAAAGGGCATTCTCAGCCAATTGCAAAGTATAATAAAAAAAAGTGATTCAGATGTTTCTCTTCCTATTACTGGCTGGAAAAGGTTATTTCAAGTTACAATTGTCTGTTCAAATAATTATAGGACTTTCAGCTTGTATTAGGTTTACAAATAAATATTTTCACCTAATGGATGCTCGCAAACTTCTTCCATCTAGTATCAACGCAATACAAATTTATTCTCATTAAATATATATCTTTTTATGTTGCTTCAGACCGCCAAAAGAAAAGACAGCAAAGAGTTGAAAAGAAAAGAAAACCTAACTTTTATTACCTCAACAACGGTTCTCATCTCTTAGGATGATGCAGAATAATCACACACTTCCTTGCCTTAGTAAGATTCTAACGCCAGCCAGCAAATTTCTGCTAATAATCCTCTGGGATCATCTTGAATAGCACAATTCTTCTATATTCCAAGTCCCATGCAAACTTAAGTCCTTGCTCATTGCCTACCGTCTGCTGGCATATTAAAGGCATAACCCACCACACAGTAATAAAAGCCCCTAATCCATTGACCTGACCCTACCAAAGTTCTCTCCGATAATACCCCCACCTTCTGCAGAACTAGGATTTCCGAAACAGACGCATTTGAAAGTATTCAACTTCATTTTGGAATTTTCCAGAGCATGCACTGCCACTGCCATTACAAATTGAAAGCTGAGTGAAAAAATAAAACAAATTAAAAGCTGTTTCTTCACAAGCAAATAGCCCCATAAATTGCGCTGTATACAAGATTTTTTTTTTTCTTTTTGTGCAGGGTACAGGGGAAAGTCAAACATCTGACTAAGACCTGATGGCTCGTAGCCAAACTTGATAAATAAATGTACAGAATACATGATTTGGGGATTTCAAAAGGCATAAATTATAACATGATTCACATCTAAAGAGAGGCATTCTTTAAGGATACACAAATATATCACATACATATGCTATGTGAAACTCAAATCTAGAGATCTCCTTGGACTTCTGGTATGTACAATTGTTGAATTCATTACTACTGAATTTTCGCAGCAGATTGGAAACCTGACTGAACTTTGCTTTCAAAATGGGCTTCCAGCCTGCATTAGCATGGAATATAAAAGAGCTGGAACAGGGCACACATGAAAATTGAAAATAGAAATGAGTAGGAAAGGAGATGAACATGACTCGTTGCACATTTATAAAAAATAGTATCGGGTGAATTATATGTGTGTGCATCGAGAAACATCCTCTTGACATCCGCAACAAACATATCAAAGGTTACATAATATTGCTCTGACTCTACCATTTTTGACATTGTCTTCAGGTCTGTAGCATAACAAAAATTCATTTAACAATAACACAAGATCCAATCTGAAGAACAAATGTGATGTTGGGAAGTCTAACAAGAAAAGTTTGAAATGAAAAATTAACAATTTGTGGCAAATTATGTATCCAAATCCAGAAGGGCAGAGATTCAAACATGGCTATTACCAAACATTTTCTTTTGATAGGAATAATATTGTATTTTAATTTTTAAAAATTAAAACATTTCTAAAAATTATACTCTTCATCTATATTATTATTAAATGATATATGCATGCATATCACAAATCAATTATATAAAGGGAAAATAAGGAAGAATGATAGGTTTATCTCCAAAGATAAATAAATTTTGACATGCTTGTAGAAGTCAAAATTTTAATATTATAAACTTCCAATAGTTGGGGCTATCCCGGGGACCTACATTTGTCCTTGCCCCACTACCTTTGGCAGGAAAGGAATTTGCCATTAGGTAAAAGCTGAAAGAGAGAGAGAATAACCATCTTCATTATTCTAGGTTGACAATATAAAAAAGCTTGGTAATGCAATAATACATTTTGCTAAAATGAAGTAAATGCATTAGACATCTTACCCATGGTGTCTTTGACAATGTCATAATAATCAGGGACATCACGAGCATCACCTGGTTCCTTAAATGGCCAAGCATCAACATTGTAATATCTGTGAAAAAAAAAAAGGGCAGGCAGTTGGGATTTGAACCCAGTGCTGGTGGAAGGAAGGCTAGCTAGCCCATGTCTCACTTTAAAATAAGGAAGAGATATATATATATATATATATATATATTTATTAAGCTGTAAAAAAAAATAATAGAGCACAGGGATCTGATTGGTTTAAAATAACCAATTAGACCCGTGCTTCTGCAAGGAGCAAGAAATTTCACAAAAAGAGCAGAAGAAAAGAAAAAAAGAGAAAGAGAGAAACGGAATTCCTCCGATCTACCACCGTCCGGTTACCGTTTAGCGTCACCACCCACAGTAGGAGGGAGCCCAGCCCCGAACGACTCCACCGGTACAGGTCCGGTCGCGAACCGTCGCCGGAGCCGGCCACACTCTCCGTCATCGGGAGGCGTGCCACCGAACCTTCCGACGCAATTTCCGGCCTCCTTTTTCAGCGATTCCACCACCAGTGCACTCGTCTTAATCCAAGCTTTCATTTGACACCTAATTTGCCTTGATCGGAAATTGAGCTCGGACCGGAAAAATTCCAGTCCGGGTCTTTTTCTGAAAATTTAGGCAAAGCGAGTTTTTATTAACTTTAAAAATTAAGTTTGATATTATGGAATATTTTAGAGACCAGATTATCAATTAAATGTGGGTTTAGGATACCGATTTAATAATTATGGTGGAAGAAATAATTTTTAGATTGTTTTTTATTAAGTAAATAATTAAGATAATTATGAGAAAATTATTTATCGGTATGGATAATTATTTATTTGTGATTGTTGTGAGTTTGAGTTGAAAAATTGATAAGGAGGATGTGATAATAAAATTGTTGAAGGTCCCGGTTGGGTAATAATTGCTTAAATTGGAATAATTTTTGAGAGAATATAAATTTATTATTTTTCAGGAAGCTACGTAATATTTTAGATGAGATTCTGCCAAATTTTCAGCAGAATTTTTAAGTTAAATATTTATTTATTTAATTAATTAGGAAATCTTTAGTTGGTAATTAATATATTCTGTTGATGATTTTCCTTACATAATCCGAGTATTTCTGCAGCGGATCCTAGTGGAGTCAGGGACTGAGTACTTCATTGTGTACTGTGAGTTGATATAATTTAAGTTAATAGTGCATTTTAGCATGTCACAAATATTAAATGTATGTCATTTTATACATAATTAATAACCATTTTCTGCATTAAATATTTTGATGCACATATATGATTATGATGACAATTGATGTATTATGTTGAATCTGTGATTGATGTGTTGAGATGAAAAGAGAATGACGTGAAATCCACCTATACTAACTTAGGTAATATAAATGCCTATGATATGAAACGCTATGATGGTAAGTGAGGAGATCTGTTATGAGAGGCTGAGGATGATGTTATTACAGGGATTTGCCTGGTTAGAACTGGTCTCACCGTGGCCCCCGGATATGGATAAGAGAGTATTGGGATGCCTAGTTCGAGCTAGACTCACCGTGGCCCCGTATTTGGATTTTAAGCAAGCAAAGGGAGGGGGTCGGCTCCCCATTTATGTTTATGGATTATAGATGAATGGTGAATTCCACTGACTATTCTCATCATGGGTGATATATTTGGTTTGTTTTACTGATGTTGAATTGTGATATGACATTTCATATAAATAATTATTGACATGCATGTTTATTTAAATTATATCAGCTCATTGAGTCGAACGCTCACTCCTGTTCATTATTTTTCAGGGTTATTTTCTCACTTCTCCTTTCAGGATCAACTCTGCTTCTTTCTTCGCAGAGTACAAACTTTTTAAAATTATTATGTAATTTTATTTCTTTTAGTACTTCCGTAATTACCGATATGCTAGTTAATTATAATAATTAATATGTCAGTTGTGAATGAATAAATCCCTACTTTTGTTATATCTATGTGGATTGTGATATTTTAGAATGATATTGTTGGAGGATATACCTCTATTTAATATTATGTTATGTCATTTGTGGAGTATAGTATATTTTGATGTTCAGGTAAGGCTTGCTACGGGTTCCGGTGGCATATCGCATTCCCGTTCCCTAGCGCCGGTCATGATTCCAGGATGGGGTCGTGACATAAACTTATTTCTTCCACCATAATTATTAAATCGGTATCCTAAATCCACATTTAATTTATAATCTGGTCTATAAAATATTCCATAATATCAAACTTAATTTTTAGAGTTAATAAAAACTCACTTTGCCTAAATTTTCAGAAAAAGACCCGGACTTGAATTTTTCCGGTCCGAGCTCCTGTTTCAGATCAAGGCAAATTAGGTGCCAAATGAAAGCTTGGACTGAGACGAGTGCACTGGTGGTGGAATCGCCGGAAAAGGAGGTCGGAATCGGCCGGAAATTGCGCCGGAAAGTTCGGTGGCACGCCTCCATATGATTGCAAGTGTGGCCGGCTCCGGCGATGGTTCGCGACCGGACTGTACCGGTGGAGTCGTTCGGGGCTAGGCTCCCTCCTGGTGCAGGCGGTAACGCTAAACGACGACCGGACGGCGATAGATCGGAGGAATTCCGTTTCTCTCTCCTCTCTCTCTCTCTCTCTCTCTTCTGCTGTTTCTGTGAAATTTCTTGCTCCTTGCAGAAGCACGGGTCTGATTGGTTATTTTAAACCAATCAGATCCCTGTGCTCTATTATTTTTTTTTACAGCTTAATATATATATATATATATATCTTTTCCTTATTTTAAAGTGAGACATGGGCTAGCCTGGTGGTTGGAAGGCTTAGCCTTCCTTCCACCAGGACTGGGTTCAAATCCTAGCTACCTGCCTTTTTTTTTTTTTTTTTTTCACAGATATTACATTCTTAAAAATAATGAACAGGAGTGAGCATTCGACTCAATGAGCTGATATAGTCGTACATTGACTATTAACATGAAAAAATTTATATGGTAAGAATCAAACAAACACAGGCAGAAAACAATTGTCTGCATGAAATTGTAAATAAAGTAATAAAAAGAGCAAGTCCAATGCATGATAAAAGCAAATACAAAAATTCTCCAATAATAACACAATCTACAAGGGGTAATTTTCTCAGTCACTGAATTTGAGCCAACTCTAGGTCAATAACTAAAATCAACTTGTTTCAATTTCATCACTTAATTTTTGTTTTGTCTACAATGTGTCACGGTCGGGAATTTCAAACATTCCGCCGAATTACATCACCATATCCAATACGAATTGCTATTTATACATGTTTTGTATCCACTCAGGGCTGATTAATGACTTGTGTTGCATCCAATTGCCTATGGTTTTGACTTAAATATTAGGAACAAACCAATGGTTTTACTGAATTTCCATTGAGGTAATCAGAATGCTTGCAATTCTGCCCATGAAGATCAATCATAAACAAAGTGGAAGTTGAATGGTAATATTTGCACAAACTAATATATAGAGACTGACTTGAAACTAATCCCAAAATTTAGTTACTAACAGTACAATACATGCCCATCATTACAATTATAACAACAGGCATACGAATGAGAGTTACATTGTTAAAGGACGACACCAATTTTCAATCATGACATTATTTCAGAAATAAGCATTTCATTTGCCCCCATATCATGACTACACTTTCCTGTCCATTTTGCAGCAAATTTTCATAATCATTAATTGTTTTTATTAATCACCATGGATTACAGTGGAAATATATAAAATGAGTAAAAAAATTATTTTAGACTTACCTTCGAAAGTGAGCGCATGAATGCAGTCCAATGCTTTTGATTCGTGGCAGTGTCTGTAGAATTATTAAATGCATTGAAACGTGAATGGCCCCATTGATCAGGAGTCCATCCAATCTCTCCTATTATAACATTCAAATCAAACATCCTATCAGTCTTTGGAACTTCCCAGTAAAATATGCCAATGTACCATAAGCTAATAATTGTCCTAATAACAAATATATATATACATTTTGAAAAACTGCAATTAATTTCAAGTCAATTTTGAAAAATTAGTTGTAACACTGTCCATTTGGTCAAAATTAAAAATAAAAATTGTTCATCGTATCTATCCTTTTTCAGGCCACTCATCACCAAACTCAACTCTATCATAAACATTCATTTATCTTTTTGCAATTGTAAAAACTTAAGGGCATAATATTGACTAAATAGGTATAATTGCAACTAATTTTTGAACTTACTATAAAATAGTATACTTTGAGAGGTATAGGTACAACTACATTTTTCTGCAAAATGTTTTGGTATTTTTGGTGATTAGGCCAATATATTAGCTGTTAAAAAAATAAAAGTTAATTTGGCAAGCTTCAGAACTTACTCAAGCCAGGAATATCCTCAACTTTGATAATCTTTTGAGGAACACCAGCTTCTTTCTGGATTAAATAGTTCTTAATCAGCACTGAGTAGTATTTATGAGCACATTGTGCAATCTGAATTCAATCTAAACATAAACTGCACTGCCAAAAACAGGAATCCCATGCAACCTTGAAACAGTAAATAAGCAAATAAATATACAAACAAATACTGTATGACATGAGTAGAGTAAGGAGTATTTGAAGATATGTCAATAGTGTATGAGTAGAGTAAGGAGTATTTGAAGATATGTCAATAGCGTATGAGTAGAGTAAGGAGTATTTGAAGATATGTCAATAATGCATACCTTCTGAAAATCAATTCCAGGGTAAACAATGTGACAATTAGATAGCTCTCTTATCGTTTCATCAATTGCCTATCATTACCAAAATAACAAGTATAATACATATTAGTGTAAAAATTTACTAAAACAAGGTAACCATGTCGGAAAATTTTAAGAAGTAAGAAGTTTCAAAAGCCAAATATAGACAAAGTAAATCAAGAACCTAGAACTGTACAATCTGATCAACAACAATATAGGCCTCTTCTCTCAATGAAATTTTTTGATAAATTTCCCGTACTGATCAAATGAGACACAATAATATGCAATGATGCATGCATATGAAAAGTTTTGATTTCCATGGTAAGCAGTGTAACTGTTATAAATCCAGTTCAATAATACATATATTTTCTCTCAACATATTTTAGAAACTTTTAAATAAACAACAGTCAGGACTTCCTATGTTAATGATAAGAAAAAAGTAGGAGAGCCACACGGAATAAAAAGGCTTGCGAACAAAGATCTCCAATTCTAAGTTGATTCATGGTTCACATTCACTATGCAGTTTCGGGAAGAATAAATAACATAATTTATTAGAAGCAGCAGATGACTTCAGGTAAGAAAGAAGATAGCAAATATTTTTATGCATTTCATCTGGTAAGTGAAGGCACAACAAAATCATTACAAGGATAGGGAATGAATGGAAATGCAAGTGACAAATAGGGAATGAAGTATAGGTAATGCCTTGGAGTTTTTGGGTATTGGTACATCAGTTCAGAAGTGTCATCAGGACTAGCTAACTTTCACTGGATCCAGAAATTGAAGTGTTCCCTATCTAGAATTTTTTACTTTTAGATTAATAACTTCTAGAAACTTGTAACTATTTGCTAAACTTGGGAGTATTCAAGGACCGCAAAATAGCATTATCCTATAAAAATCCCCAGAACCATAAGTTCCAGCCAGTTAAGCCTTTGACTAAAGAAGATATATTCCTCAAGTAGAACCTTTGAACTTTATCATGATTCACTATTCCAACGACCATAATTCAAATATTATGATTAATGTTTGGTACAAAGAGAAGAAATCACATTGACAAATTACATTTTTATCCCACCTGTCTTTGATGACGAATCATGGTAGATAAATCAGTATATGGAAGTTTTGGATCAATTTTGCATTCCATAAGAATACCTCCATCATAGTCTTTAATATACCTGGAATTGAGAAACACTGGTAAATTAAATTAGATGCATGATGATAACACTTGGATGAGATGGAAGCAAGCACGGTTGAAAAATGAAAAAGCCATAGAAATGTGACACCAGTCACCCAAAACATTATCAGCTCACAGTTCCTTATAAGTTACACACCCAGATCTCTCAATTGTAATAAAAGTCAACAAGAAATTATAAAATATCAGTAAAAAGATTAAGCAGTAATTACTCCATTTCAGAGCTTCACCTCTCCCAATTTCCCACCACCCAAAAAGAAAAATTATTCATAATAACACCAAAAACTATCATTAAATCACAAGAACACTGACGTAAATAAAATACTTTAACCATCAAGTTAATGCGAAAGGTTTGTGAATTAACAATACCCTTGCCATCGATCTTTCACCAAGTAAATCTCTTTGGTAAAACCCTACAGGTTAATAGAACAAGGAATTATTAAGAAATGCAACCCCCAATATTCAGGAGAATGATATATAAAGAAAAAGTTCACCACATACACACACGCACATATACAAGGATTGTATCAGTTAAGAAGAAAGTATGCCAAAATATCAGCAATGAGAATAACCTCTGATAAAAAGCACACCAAATTTGATAGATTACTGTTAACCACTACCAAACATGAAAAAAATAAAAACCATCCATAAAATTGAATAAATGAACGAAGAATTCTCTATAATAAACACAGCCATGTAATATTGCATCTAAATGTATAGATAAAAGTTGGAATTAAGTCAGCTACTATCCAAGTGATCACGTTAAACCTTCTATAGGTAATTAAATACTAACTTTACTTTCCCAGAACAGATATACAGGAATCCAGACATATCAATAAACCAGCAAAGCCATGCCATTTCCCAGGGAAGTACAACTATGCCAAAACTATAGAACTGAACCTGTTTGATGAAATAACCAACAGCATTATTGTCAGCATATGTCAGAAAATGTGTTAGCCCATCAACATCACGTGCATGCTGCTTCAAATGATTCATCAATCTTGTACCATAACCTTTTACTTGTTCATCTGCTGTGATTGCACAAAAAGCTATCTCTCCAAATTTTTGGCTGTAGCTCCCAGGAAAAATATGTTAGTTATGAGAGTAAATAATTTTTCAATATACAAATGAAATACTAACAACTACCTAGTTTTTATTAAGTATTTTCAAGTATTGCCCAGTTCTAGCTACATAGTTATAAGATAAATTTGAAGTAATCATTTAACCTAAGCAACTACCTCACTAGGACCAGACCAAACTCCAAATTGTTGTTGATTATATCTGGATTAGATTGTTCAAATATTTATATTTATATTTATAGTACAAATAAAACAATAAGATAAAGATGGCTCCTTTGCTTTCTCCCTAGTCAGTTATGGGAAAGAAAACGAATCAAGCATGCAGAGATTTGCTTCCAACTAGAAAAATATAATGACAAAACAGTACAATAGAACGTGGCATAGCATGATTAATAAAAAGAATCCAAATCCAACCTGACATAGGGACGATATGTGATGCCACCAACAACCTGATTACGTCTGATAACCATTACAGATTTATGGCTTCTGCAAATCAAATTACAAAAAAGAAAAAATTAAAATGCATAGAAAATAATGTTGCATAACTAGAATGACCTGAAAGGTGACCTAACTCCAATACAACATGACATCATCTACTACATGAGGAGATAGCCAAATTCCAATCTATAAGCTCAGTTTTTGTAATAATGAAAAGATGAAAAAAAAAAGGAAGGAAGAATACAAATGTTAAGGGCCTTTTCCCACAGGCTCACAAGGTCATATGAATGCTCATCTTCCCACAATAACATTCTGAAGTTGGTGAACAAAGAACAAGAAGGTAAGTTTATTTTATTACATTAGAATCAGGTAGCAACTGCAATTCTCAAAAATCTGGCCACAAAGACACAAGTCGATTGGCAATATTTCGTAGCTCCGCTTAAATGTGTATGCACGCTTGTGGAGTGTGAGGATATAAATTTCTATTACTGCATGTTATCTCAACAAAACTAATTTTGCTGCTTATTATTGCCTGAGGTTATAGAATGTAGAGTAGCTGCATTAATGCTTGACTAGGAGCTTTCTCAGATTTAAACCAGAAGATTAAAAAAAAGGGGGCAGTCTTATTTAATCTCTGACCCATTTGGTCAAACAAAGGGGGAAAAAAAAAAGAGGAACTTGTTTCCATGCACTTCTAGAAAAGGTTGTGGAGTTACCTATCCATCACAAGCCGGACAATATACTCCTTGGGCATGTTGGGCTATTGCCTGGCAAATATATTCTTCAATCCTATCAACCTGAGAAACACAAGGCAAAACTGCATTACAATCATACCAATATTATTAAAACCTAAAATACGTATAAAATTTCCCTAGTTCATAAAATGCAATGCTATCAAACAGGAAATAAACAATCAAAGATAGTACATTGATCTTAATAAAGGAAAAAGGTAGATGCAGCTAAAAATGTAGAAGAAAAGAGAACTTGATACCAAACCATATGCTCATCAATACCATCATTTGAAAGACATACAAATTTGAGTCTTCCTGCTTCCTCCTGAAACATCCAAATTGGATAGATCGTCAAAGTTAATACAAAACGGATGAATACCCATAAGAGGAAGTTCCAAAATTTAAAAAAAAAAAAGAGCCATGAAAAACTAAAATTTAGTTAACAGTTCACTAAATTCTCTAAAGAGAAAGGGATGAACTTTGAGAAAGGAAGCATATGGCATATGTTTACTGCCGTGTATTTAAAGCATTTTGTTCATAAACTGATGAACATGATCCAATCACTCGACCTTTTTTTTATTATTCTCTAAAGAGAAAGGTATGAACTTTGAGAAAATCCCAAAATTCACAACCCAAAACCTAACCTCTCTCTTCAAACTTTCTTCTCTAGCGCTATAAGCTCCACTAGTTTGCAAATTCTCCGTAAATATCTTTACAGCATCCTCCTTTGCCGCTGCAATGGAACTACCCGCCGTGGTAGACCCCATTGCACCAGTCCTTGTGGGTCCACCATCCTTCCCGCCATCCGATTTTTCAATCTTCGCCGTCGAATTTTCCGTCTTTAGCTTCGTGTTACGAGCAGAAGACCCTCCACCTCCACCAGACCCAGCGCCTGTAGCCGAGGCTCCCACATTAGTCCCGAGACGAGCAGTAGTGAATGTGCGCATTGAGGAGTCATTATCGAACTCGTCCTCGTCCTCGTCAACTACGGCGTCCGAACCATCAACATCAGAGTCGGAGTCGGCACCGCGTGCGGAGATGATCTCTAAGTCGTCGTTGGACGTAAGCGCACCACCACGGATATCGGCGGAGAAAGAAGACGGCGGAAATGGAGGCGCGTGGTCTTCAGACGCCGCCGAGGCAGCTGCAAGCTTGCGCTTATGAATGGAAGAAGTAGCGGAGGCGGAAGCAGAATGGGAGGGGGACGGAGACTGAGAGCTGCGAGAGCGATTGGGTACGGTTACGTGAGAGTGACTGTCCATTGACTCGAAATGAGTCGACTCAGCTTCGATTTTGGAAATCGGCGAATTTTAGGATTTTGCGGAAAAACTCGATCGTAGAGGACGATGTAAAGTGACTGTGTTGTTTAAATTAAACGGTAAGTTAAAAAAGATCGTGGGCTTCACAGCTTTTAAACTCAGAGCTAATGTTTTGGGCTTTTGGCTCACATTTTTGTATGCTCCAAAAAAAAAATTATATTCTGGATATAGGATTAGAGGTTTCATTTCTATTATTGAAAATAGATTATAAGGTTAATTATTACATGTATACTTAAACTTTAGGATAAGTTGAATGACCTAAAAGTTAGAAGTTATAATTATGAGATTAATAATTCTTAATAAATGAATTTAAATCCTTGAAGGTAAAATATAAAAATTTACATAATCTCAAATATTATATGAGATGAGTAATTCTCTCTTTTAATAATATCTCTTGCTAATTTAATAAAAATTTCATTCTAATTTTGTGTAAAAGAATTAAATTTAAAATTAAACTTTTCTACTTTTCATACTTTTAAATAAAAAAATTAGACTAATCCTTGTTGAAAAGTGAATATACTTGATTCTCTCATTATACTATTGTCTCTCACATCTTCTTAACATGCATATCCAATCCTATTGTTATAGTTTTACACACACACACACACACACATATATTCTTTAATATTTAATTTTTCTAATAAAAAAATTCAATATATGAAATTGGGGTTTTTTCTATCATTATTTCAAGGTTTTTTATTCAAGTATAATTTTACTTTATTTTACAAAATATTTAAAAAAGTTAACAAAAAAAGTATTATATTATATGTTATTTTATAAAATTAAAGTTATTTTCTATAAAAATCATGATTTTATAAAATAATATTCAATATGATCTTCTTTTTATATTTTTTGAAAATTTTATAAAATCAAATTTTTTATGTAAAAAATGTGATTTTATATAATTACATGCAATATTTTTTTTTAGTTTTTAAAATATTTCGTCTTTTAAAAAAAATATTTTGTAAAATTGAAAAAGTGTGATTTTATAAAATATTATATATAATGATTTTTTTGTAAAATTTTATAAAATAAGTCATTTTATGAAAAAAAAAGTTCTACAAAATTTAAGTAATGGTAACATGCATAGATTCAAATAGTACAAGCACAAATTCAGTGGATATTTGATAAAAAAATTTAATGCAATCATTATTTTTGTAGCTTCCAACAGTTATATCATACTCGTTTGATAATTAACAGTTGTTAGTTATTAAACAGTCAAATATATATTTTTTAGAAAATTTTAATTTAATTTTTTAAAAAAAAAAATCATACATATTTAAATAAAAAAATTAAATTATTATTTTAAAAATAAAATTTAAATAAAAATATAAATACTAATACTTATTATTAACGGCTATTAAATATATTAACAATTAACAATTAATAATAATTTTATTAAATATTTATAACAATCAGTTATTAGGTGATAACTATCACCAATTATCAACAACAACTAACGCAACAAATAAACAATTAAACCAAATGAGTCTCAATATTGCCATGCAGGAAAATCAAATGAAACTAGATTCAAATAGTACAAGCACAAGTTCGATATTGCCATGCAGGAAAGTCAAATAAAAACTAAACAAGTTCATGGGATTACATTCATAAATCCCCAGCAACTTAAGAAAGGGAATAACAATGACACAGTTCACACATTTGTGATTTGTGAGTGACATAATTCAGGATTAAAGTCTAACAACAACAACCATAATAATAGTTAAGTTTTCCTGATTCAAATACAAGCAAGGCCTCCTCTACTTCAATTTCCCCTTGTCAGCCACATCACTCTTATTGACTCTGGAGATATTAAAAATAAAACAACTAATATTTTTGGTACGTTAAATAATTAAAAACAAAATAAATTGTTGGAATTTGAATTTCTAATCTTCAGCATTATAATTATAAAATATATACACACTCGACTAATACTAGATCATTGAATTATTTTTAATCTTAAATCAAAAATAAAACTATTAGAATTATAAATTAATTAAGAATTGAACTAACCGATAATTTGGAAAATGCTTGTACTAGCTAGTAGTAGACACACTACCAGTACCAAATGTAAACATCCTTCTTTTTCTCCCTATATGCCAAAGGGACATAACCATTTGGATTTTTTGTGGAGAGCTTTGCTTTCTTAGTCTTGGGCTCAGCTTCTGGGACTGAGCAATTGGTTTCCTCAGAGTCAGAGGTTGGTTCTCTTTTTCCAGTCATATCCCTGCTGAATTTACACATTAATTAAAGAAATATTATAATAAATTATAGTAAGATTTTTTTATTATATATTTTTATATCTCATGATTGATACTTATGAATGTATTAAATCTCACCTTGTTTTCAAGTCATCAACATAGGGATTGACCATATAAGGTGGGGCTATAATGTGATCTAATTCATCTTCATAAATGTCCTCTAAGGTACCATTTTCATAAGCAACCTGCATAATATAGATAATATTGTAATTATATAACTCTAATAATTAGAAAATAATAAAAAAAGGGGAAATCCCTTGATAGAGATCTTACACAAGAACATATAAATAAATAAAATAAGTTAATTTGATTCATCGAATTCAAAACAAATAATTGAAATTTAATTCATTATCTAATAATAACGAATTGACAACACTACATATAAATATTGAAAATTAATAAATTTATAATAAAATTCAATCATGCATTTGTTAATTTTTGAATCGATATTACATAAAATAATAGATGATATTTATACAAACATGAGAAGATTGATATAAAAATGTAAAAGAATTCAAACCCTGAAGCATTTCTTAGTAGGATCATAGTCTACAACGTTGCCCATGTATCTTCCACCATCAAAGATTTTATGAACAACTGTTCCAACCATTGATCTTCTTGCATCCAGAATCCAGTTACGATGTTCCTGAAAAATTGTAATGAAAATTAAAAGAAAAATAATATCTAATGTAAATGGATTATAGATATAAATTAATTGTTGTAATTTACTTCAATATTGGCTTTCATTAAAGCATGCAGCTCATCAACAAATCCAAAGACCCTTTGCTTCTCTTGTTTCCCATTTGAATAAGTTGAGTTAATCAATTCTTCTGTTCCACCATATATATAAATGTTAGAAATTTTGCGTAATATCAACTACAGTAATAAAAATTAAGCCAAAAAATAATAATAATTAAAAGATTAAAATATAAAAAAAAAATATTCAACGTCAATGAAAATTGAATCACGACATTCATTTCTAAAATATCTTATCTAACTATTAGTATATATATAAAATACAATTAACCAAAGATAAATACTATGATAGAGTTTTTCAGACGTAAATTTTTAGTGATATGAACTAATAATCATCACTAAATAACTTATTAATTTATTTAATGTTGATATGTTAATAGTATCAATATAATTAATTAAAGACAAATCCTTTTAGAATATTCTAGTTTTTTCCATGTATGCATAAAAATATCTCTAAAATTTTATGCATAAAAAGAAAAGTTAAATAAAATGTTAATTATGAATATTTTAAATTAAAATTTTGTATTAATTTTTAATTATGAATATTTTAAATTAAAATTTTATTTTCCATAGACATTAAAATTTTGAAATATTCTTTAAACTTATGCACATGAAAAAAATAAACTAATTAATTAAATTACATATTAAATATCGACCGATCCTTAGAACATATGTTAATTTTCCATATATGCTTTAAAATATTTATTTAAAAATTTTGATTGCAAAAGAAATTAAACAAATTAAAGTAAATAAATGTTATAATTATCAAAGAATCCTTTAAATTATATGTTAATTTTTTAATATATATGCTTTAAAATATTTTTAAAAACTTCTACGAGAAAAAAAAAATACACTAACTGCACTAAATTAAATATTATAATTACCAAAGAATCCTTTAAAATATATATTAGTTTTTATGTATTAAAATAACTTTTAAAAATTTTACATGTGAAAAAAATAAACTAAATTAAATAATAATTAATAAAAAATCTTTAAAATATACATTAGTTTCCATACTTTTAAAATAATTTTTAAAAATTTTACATACGGAAAAAATTAAACTAATGTAATGGTAATTAATAATGAATCTATTAAAATATATATTAATTTTTATGCATTAAAATAACTTTTAAAATTTTACGTGCAAAAAAAAACTAAAATAAATTAAATAGTAATTAACAAAGAATCCTTTAAAATATACATTAGTTTTCATGCATTAAAATAATTTTTAAAAATTTTACGATAAAAAAAACTAAATTAATATAACGATAATTAATAATGAATCCTTTAAAATATATATTAATTTCCATGCATTAAAATAACTTTTAAAAATTTTACGCGCGAAAGAAATTAAAATAAATTAAAAAATCTTTTAAAATATACATTAGAATTCATACACTATAATAATTTTTAAAAATTCTACGTGCGAAAGAAACTAAATTAACATAAAGATAATTAATAATGAATCCTTTAAAATATATATTAGTTTTTATACATTGAAATAACTTTTAAAATTTTACTCACAAAAGAAACTAAACTAAATTAAATGATAATTAACAAAAAAATCTTTTAAAATATACATTAGTTTTCATGCACTAAAATAATTTTTAAAAATTATACGCGCGAAAGATACTAATTAACATAACGATAATTAATAATGAATTCTTTCAAATATATATTAATTTTCATGCATTAAAACAACTCTTAAAAATTTTACATGCGAAAGAAACTAAACTAAATTAAATAGTAATTAACAAAGAATCCTTTAAAATATACATTAGTTTTCATGCATTAAAATAATTTTTAAAAATTTTATGCTCGAAAAAAACTAAATTAACATAATAGTAATTAAAAAAATCTTTTAAGATATATATTATTTTAAAATAATTATTAAAAATTTTACAAGCAAAAGAAATTAAATTAACTTAAATGATATAATTAACAAAAATCCTTTAAAATATATATTAATTTTTTATACATTAAAATATTTATTTAAAATTTATGCGTGAAAAAAATTAAACTATCTTAAATAAATAATTAATGAAAAATCCTTTAAAATATATATTAGTTTTTTATGTATTAAAATATTTTTAAAAATTTTACGCGCGAAAGAAACTAAATTAATTTAATCTAAACTAACTTAATCAGTATAATTAAAGAAGAATCTTTTAAAATATATATTAGTTTTTCATACATTGAAATATTTTTAAAAGTTTTAAGTGGGAAATAAATTAAATTAACTTAATTTAAACGAATTTAATCAGTATAATTAAAGAAGAATCCTTTAAAATATATATTAATTTTTCATGCATTAAAATATTTTTAAAAATTTTACTAGCTAAAGAAACTAAATTAATTATTTGATGAAATTTAATGATGCTGTATATAATTAAATTTCTTGGAGATTATTTATGAAAGTAACAGTATTTAGGGGAATTATATAAATTTGTGGTTTTGAATTTTGATAAATAATTTTCTCAGCTTAAAGGTCAGATCTTCTGTTTTTAATATTTGGATCAAATTTTTTTTTTAAGATAAAAACCATCAAAATTCAATTTCCATTTTGATATAAGATTATTTGGAATTGGATATGTAACAAAAACTAGAATTATAATAACAGGATATGCAAGATGCTTTCTTGAATGACCAAAACAAACCCTCTGTGATGATCAAGAACTAAAACATCAAAGAAAAAAATCAGAAAATTATTAAAAAAAAGAAGCAAAAAATTTTATAATAACAATTAATCATTTAAGATCTAAAAACTTCACCTTTGATCATCTTTCCCTTGTTGTTAGGATTGCTCATTTTCAGATCTGCAATTAAACCCTAAACAAAGTCTACAGATTATAACTAGAAATTAACTAAATCAAAATTATATATTAAAAAAAAAAAAGCAATAGATGAAAAATAATAACAAGATAGCTCTAGAGGTCTATAACACACAAAAATACCTGAAAATTAAGCACAGAAAAAGGAAAAATGTGTGGGGTGTGGTTGGGAAATTGATGGTTAAATAGTGAGGGTTTGGTATTAAGGGCTTACTAATGAAGGACACCTGCAATTAGATTCTCAGAGGGATAGGGGCCATTAGTCCAATTTATATACATATGCTGCACAAATGGAAATGTATTACTGGATTACCTTCTATAGCATAGAGTATATCCACATTATAAGCTTTTCATTTATATACTTGTTCAAAATTTGAACTAATTTCTTCCCCATTCAAACTAAATTATTCACAAATTAAGAATTTTATCATCCAGTTAAATGATATAATTCATGAATAAGCTGAGTGATGTAGTTGAAGTTTTTTTTTTTTTTTTTTTGTTAAAGGTTAAATTGATTCAAATAATATTATAAATTATATGAATAATGTTTTCTTTAATTATTTTTATCAATAGTGACAATCAAGGGCGAACTAAGTTAGCATCCCAAATTTTTAAAAATTTATATTTTACTTATATTTTTATATGTTTTTTAAAAATATGTATATATCATCTCCAAAATTTTAAAAAATTATTTTTTACTATTTTTTATATATTTTATAAAAATATATATGTGGTCTCCAAAATTTTTTAAAATTTTATTTTTTACCTATATTTTTATAATATAGCACCTTCAGATTAAATATTTTTATATATTTTCTCATAAATTTAATTTTTTTAGTATCATACTTGACCTCCTAAATTATTATGTATAATTTCATCCCTGATAATAATTCATATTATAATAATAGAAGAAAAATTTAAATTCAACACTTTTTAACTCTAACACTCTTAAAGAGGATGGTTGACATATATATATATACATTTTATGTAATAAGTGTTTTAAGATAATACTTGCAAGTATAATATAGGCTATATTTATATTGATGAAATTTAAATAAAAAATTTTAAAAAATTTATAAATTTTATTAAAATTTATTATTTAATTAGTAAAAAATTATTAAATTTATAAATTATTTATACATCATAATTTCTCATTTTAAAAATTTTTAAAATTTTAAAATTTTCAATTTAAATACGGTGATAATGAAAATACATTTTTCGATACATAATAAACTTAAATTTTTCAATGCAAAAAAAAAATAAAAAATAAAAAAAAATCTGGAGTGTGCGAGTGAGAAAGCTTTGCAAGTAGCGGACAAATTTACTGAAAATTCAAAGTTTGATAGAAGGTTGACCCACGCACTTTTGTTTCAACAAGAAGTATTTTTTGGTAAGTGGGACCCACATAATTACCGGCGTTTCATTGATATATTAGATGAAGACTATGTACAACCCCTGAGCACTTGAGCAGAGTTTGTTGTAAAAATATAACAACGATGTGGCTGACTCATTCTAAGGGCCCAACACAAAATTAAATTCAAATCTTTGTCAGCTTTTTAAATTTTATTATTAAAATTATTTTCAATTTAAAGCACCGAAGAATAATTTTATATTATTTTATAATAAATAAATTATAATTTAATTCCTGAGTTTTGGTTCGAAAAATGAAGTGGTTTCTATATTATGTGAAATACATGATTTAGTTCCTAAATTTTCACTCCGTAAGACTATTTAATTCTTCCGTTTGTTTTTTTTACTTTTTCCGTTAAATTTTAAGTGAAATGACTAAAATACCCATTATTCATTATTGAATTTTCTATCACCTGCCACTGCCAATAGAAACCAAGAGCCATCCTCTTCACGTTCCAATAAGATTTTGAGGAACGAAAGCAGAAGCTAACATGTACAACCCTTTTTTTTTCGGTGCCTGCTATGGTTACTTGAGAAAAACTCAAGTAAAATTTACTTGAGTTTGAAATAGTTATTTTTAAGTTGGTTATAGTAAATTTAATATTGATTACCGGGTGAACAAGTTTTCCTTTTATTTTTCTCATTTATTTTCTATTTCATCTTCTTTCTAGCTTTATTATTTGGTACTACACCATATTTCTTTCTCCAATATTTTTTCCTCTTTCATCATTTCTTTTTTGCCTTACTAATATATATATTAATAATTTATAAATATGTGCCGACTCAAAGATTTTTGTGCCGAGTCAAATATGTATATATATTTACTATTAAATAAAGCTAAACTACAGTGCCGGTTTCTCAGCCCAATCGGGCCGTTTTAATCGGTAACAATTCGCTACAGTATTTTTACTATTTTATAATATTAAATATTAAAAAATTTTACATAAATATGTGCCGAGTCAAAATGATTTTGGTGCCGAATTATAATATTTTCTTTGCGTATCGGTATACAGGGGCTAGAATACTGAGTCGGCATTAAAAGTGTCTTGCCGAGTCGGCAACAAATGCCATTGTGCGATTCGGCATTGGGCCCTTGGCCTTGCCGAGTCGGCATGATGGTCACTGTGCCGACTCGGCATGAGTGGCCTTGGCCTTGCCTAGTCGGCCCGACTCGATAAGGCCAAGGCCACCCATGCCGAGTCGGCATAGTGGCCATGCAGACTCGGCATGGTGGCAAGGCAATGCATCCATTTCCATAGTATAAAAAATGAAAATTTACTTTTCATTTTCTTATATATTTTTTTTGTTATTATATCATTCAATATGTATAAATATTATTGTCTATATTTTCTATTTTTTTTTAAATATTATTCTAAAAAATATATTTAATAAATATATAATTTTTTATATAATGAAATATCATAATAAAATTTTTCAATTTTACATGTTATAAAATAATTTATTTTTATTTTGAAATAAAATATTTTTTATTATC
>CANXYC011541471.1:0-15861 GCA_948193065.1 Aleurites moluccanus | reverse complement strand
AGTTAGAGAGGAGATGTTTGATTTTGTAGCAATGGATGTTATTTGTAGACTCTCACTTGTTCCATATTGATGTTAGATTCATCTTTTGATCGGTAAGGAATAAGTAGAGATGTTATGTTATAAATGATAATTTATGAGATTTAATGATTTGTTTTGGATAGAATTATGTTGTTATGATTGAGACAGGTTTAGTTCAGGGTTCTATGGGTTTATGGTGGCCTTATGCCTACCCTTGCCCTAGGATCGTCGCACCGGTGGTGTCGGGATGTGACATGAAGTCGAGATTGGCGAAATGAAATTGGCAAAGTGGAGAATTGGCGAAGTGGGATTGTGAAAGTGGAGTTCAGCACGTGAGATTGGCAGAGTGAGATTGGTGAAGTGGGAATTTGGCGAAGTGGGTATTAGTGAGGCAGTAGCCTATTTAAAAGAGAAGTAGTAGCCATTTTCTCACAATAACTTTTTCTCTTTTCTTTCTTTCTTCTTCATTTCTTCTCCTATCTCTCTCTGATCTGTTCCATTTGTTTTCTAATGCATTAATACTCATAATTAATGCATTAAATCATTAAATTAACGTATTCAAAGGCTTCAATCATCATTTTCAAGTCAGATCCTTTAAGAACTCAGTTTTGGGGAAAATAAGGTGATTTTCTCCAAACTTCATTTTCTTTTTAGATTAAGATCTTTAATAGTTAGAATAGTTATTTATGATTATATATAACCTATTATGAGCATTTAAGGCTATTAATTTTTTATTAATATGGAAGATACCAGAATTAATTAATTTTGATGAATAGTGATGTGAATAGTAAGTATATTTTTAACTTTCAGATTTTCTTTAAGAGATGAATTAAATTGATGTTAGCAAACAATAATAGAGACTATAAGATGGTTAAAATTATAAGGAACTATATTATGTATTATTAACTAAGGAAACCCTAATTGTGAGTATTTGGGGAATTGTCATAAGAGAAGAGAACTCAAGGAAATAGAGGAGATTATTGAATGTACAAGTAATTGAGGGAAATACAAGGATAAATTATTTTAAGGTAAGTATAAATATTGCATATGCATACTGTCTCTTGAAACTAAATGTTCAATCCTTCCTAATATTCATTTATATGATCGTTATATTTCAAAATATTGTACTGTGCACCTATTAATTGAAATTCCCATGATATTCTCAAGCAAATGATAATTTTTCCCATGTAATCACTTTATATGTGTAAATGGCTTGGTCGTTCTTCCTTGGACCAAGCTCATATGAAATCTATTTGTTAACTTGAATGATTTCATTTTTATATGTTGATGGTCTTGCGACCAATATGATTTCTTGTGAAATTCAAGCTATATGACCCATGATATGTATATGTATAGAACGCTCTTCTCAATGAGAGTAAATTCGTTGGTCCATTGTGCACTTTGGGAACCTAGCTAATAGGGTTTTTATCAGTGTTCCACCTAGAGGGGACCATGAGCTCTAGGCATATGCCTGGCCAAGCAAATGTTTTGCGATAAGGTAGCAAGGCTACTGATGCGCTCTGTTATGATAAGGTAGCAAGGCTACTGATGCGCTCTGTTGTGATAAGGTAGCAAGGCTACTGATGCGCTCTGTTATGATAAGGTAGCAAGGCTACTGATGCACTCTGCAGTTCTATCATATGATTTGGCGGTGTTATTCGATTGTGAGCACTTTTGTTCTTGTAACCATAACCTTATGATATTTCCATATCCATGTTCCTTTGGCTTGACCTTTACTTTTGCATGTTTATATCTTACTGAGTTGAAGGCTCACTCCTCTTCTGTGGATTTTTAGGTGATAGTGTAGCTCGAGAGGGAGCTAATATAGAAGATAAAGCTTCTCGATTCATTCCTCTAAGAAGACTCTATGTAATTCTTTGAGATATATATATATATATATTCATTAGTTTGTAATATGGTAATGTATGTATGAGGAGTATACTCTAGAGCTCCGTAGTTAGATTTTGAGGATGATATTATTTTGATGTCTAAATTATTACAATTCGGCTGCCCTTGTTCCTTATTGATATGGGATGCATCTTTTGATTGGTAAGGAATAAGAGGAAAACATATGATGATGAATGTAAATGTATGAATGGTGATTGCATGAATCATAGATATGAGTATAATGATAACTTTGTATGATGTGGATATGTATTGTGTATGAGATCTAGGATATAAGTGTTCTACGGGTTTATGGTGGCCTTAAGCCTATCCTTGCCCTACGACCATCGTACCACTAGAGTTGGAGTACGACAGAGGTGGTATCAGAGTTATAGGTTTCTAATCCTTAAGATAGAAGATAGGTAGATGTGCATGAACCCTAGTATAAGTGTTGGTTAAGATAACTACGGAGCATAGGATTCATGTCTTGTCCATATTATGTCTTCCTTTGGTATATATCCGTGTTAAATGTGCGTAGTGAGTCTGATCTTGTTTGTTCTTCTTATCAGTATCAAGATGCCTCCACAACGTGGTAGAGGACGAGGACGAGGCCGTCCTAGACGAGATTTGCCTTTTGAAGAAGGTTATGTGGGTAGAAATGGAGGAGATGAGGTCCCTCCTATGCCACCAGTAAATGTGGCTATTATGGCTCAACAATTGGAACAACTACAAAGGAATTATACAATGATAGCTAAGTTCATTACTCAGCAAAGACAATAGCAGGTACCTCCATTACAAGCTCCAGAGATTCCTATTCCTCCAGTAGTTCCACCACCCGCAGTACATCAAGTGGAAGAGGTTTCATTCAAGAGATTTCTTAAGCTTAAGCCCTCATAGTATAGAGGTGAGGTGGATCCTATAGATTTCCTAGAAGAAATCAAAGAGAAAGTACAGATTCTGTGTATTCTCGATAGAAGAGCTATAGAGTTTATGGGCTATTTGATGAAAGCTGAGGCTAAGGATTGGTTCAAGAGTAGTATTTCTGGTATGCTTCGAGGAAATGAAGATCTTTCTTGGGAGAGATTCAAGGAATTGATGCTTAATGAATTTCTTCCAGAGAGCGTGAGAGAAGCTAAATCTATGGAGTTTGAAAGATTAGTTCAGACACCTAGTATGAGTGTTTCAGAGTATGCCAGGAAGTTTAGTCAGTTAAGTAAATTTGCTCCAGCTTTGATGCCTACAGAAGTGGCACGGATTCAGAGATTTTGCAGAGGATTAGTGGCTCTACTATTTAAACTCCTAGTTGCTCTTGAGTTTGACTCTTACTCTAAGCTGGTGGATAAGGCTAGTGTAATTGAGAATAGAGAGATGGAAGCTAGATCTGAAAGAGCTAAGAAGAAGAAAATTAAAGTAGGCAGTTCTTCTAAACAAGAAAGTGGAATGAAAAGTATGGGAGTGACTCATCAATCAGCTTTTAGGAGTGGGTATAGAGGACCTTCAGAGAGACCATAGCAGAGTCAGACTACCCTTGGAACCACTTCTCAGATGAGCCATGGTTCAGCTAGCTTTGCACCATCCAGGACTTCTAGACCTTTGTGTTCTATATGTGATAAATTTCATAATGGCCCTTGTCATTATGCGTCAGGAGCATGTTTTATGTGTGGACAGCAAGGTCATTTACTCAAGAATTATCCATAACCATCCTTTAGAGGTAGACCTCAGGCTTTTCAGACCATAGTTTAGATGAATAGGGAGAGGAGTGTTAGTCAACAGCCAGGTGCAGGCCGAGGCATTTTGGGTAGGACTTTATAGGCTGGCAGAGAGTCAAGTCAGCATGTGGCTCAGGCTTCAGGGTCAATTCCCATGGGTAGAGGTAGAGGCAGAGTTTTTGTGCTAGCACAGCATGAGGTCCAGGCATCTAACATGGTTGTTACAGGTATTCTTTCGATTCAAGCTTTGAATGCTAGAGTGTTGTTTGATTCAGGAGCTATGCATTCCTTTGTGTCATCATGTTTTGCTAAGAAATTGTATGTGCCCTGTGAGTTGCTTGAAACTGTGCTGATTGTTTATACTCCTTTGGAGGAAGAGATTAAAGTTCAAAACTTTTATCCTTCATGTGTGGTTAGCATAGGTGGCAAGAACTTGAATGTAGATTTGATTGAATTGCCTATGTTGGAATTTGATGTGATTTTGGGCATGGACTGGTTGTCTAAGCACTATGCTACCATAGATTGCAATGGGAAGAAGCCACCTTCAGGTGAGGAGTTTGAATTTCAAGGGGAGAGGAGCGAAGCACTATATAATATGATATCAGCCTTAGGAGCGAAGACATTGATGAAGAAAGGATGCCAAGGATATTTGGCTTATGTCCAAGATACTCAAAAGGAAGTAAAAGATTTGAAGCAGATTCCTATTGTTAACGGGTTTCCAGATGTATTTCCTAAAGAGTTACCTGATTTGCCACCAGATGGAGAGATAGAATTTTGTATTGAGTTGCTATTTGGCACGAATCCGATTTCTATCCCTCCATATCGTATGGCACCAGTAGAATTAAGAGAGTTAAAGACTTAATTACAAGATTTGCTTGACAAAGGATTCATCAGACCTAACAGTTCATCATGAGGTGCACATGTACTCTTTGTGAAGAAGAAGGATGGTTTTATGAGATTATGCATAGATTACAGACAACTCAATAAGGCAACTATCAGGAATAAGTATCCTTTGCCAAGGATAGATAATTTATTTGATCAGTTGCAGGGTGCAAATCATTTCTCCAAGATAGACTTGAGGTCGGGTTATCATCAGTTGAGAATTTGGAATGAGGATATATCGAAGACGGCTTTCCAGACCAGATATGGACACTATGAGTTCTTAGTGTTGCCATTTGGATTGACTAATGCACCAGCCGTATTTATAGACTTAATGAATAGGGTGTTCAGGCCATTTCTGGACAAGTTTGTCATTGTATTCATCGATGACATCCATGTATATTCTAGGAGAAAGGAAGAGCATGAAGGACATCTTCGGATTTTATTGCAGACCTTAAGGAAGCATAAGTTGTTTGCCAAGTTCTCCAAGTGTGAGTTTTGGCTTAATAGTGTTTGTTTCCTTGGGCATGTGGTGAATAAGGAAGGACTCAAAGTTGATCTAAAGAAAGTGGAAGCAATCCTTAATTGGCCTAGACCCACAAATGTTTATGAAGTTAGAAGTTTCTTGGGTTTAGCGGGGTATTATAGAAGGTTTGTGCAAGATTTTTCGAAGATTGTAGCACCTTTGAGCAAGCTTACCCAGAAGCAAATTAAATTCCTATGGACGGATGCTTGCGAAGAGAGTTTCCGTAAGTTAAAGACCTGTCTTACCACAGCACCTATCTTAGCTTTGTCGTCTGGTGAAAGAGGATATGCGGTGTATTGTGATGCATTGAGAGTAGGGCTTGGTTGTGTGCTTATGCAGCATGGTAAGGTAATAGCATGTGCTTCTAAACAGTTGAGGAAGCATGAGGTGAATTACCCTACACATGATCTTGAGATGGCTGTAGTTGTGTTTGCTCTGAAGATATGGAGACATTATATGTATGGAGAGAAGTGTGAGATCTTCACAGATCATAAGAGCTTAAAATATATATTTCATCAGAAATATCTTAACCTTAGGCAAAGAAGGTGGGTTGAATTGCTTAAAGATTATGACTGTGAAATATTGTACCATCCAGGAAAAGCTAATGTAGTGGCAGATGCATTGAGAAGAAAGTCTTTGGGAAGCTTAGCCCATATCCAAGTGAGTAAAAGATCATTAGTGAGGGAAGTGCAGGGATTGCATGATATGGGAATCAGTTTGGATTTGTCAGATTCAGGAGTGCTTTCAGCATATTTCCAAGCCAAGCCGGTTCTTATTGATCAGATAAGAGAATTGCAAGATAAGGATCCCCAGTTGGTAAAGCTAAAGAATGATGTGGGAACAAAGAGAGCTTCAGGTTTTACCATGGTTGATGGTGTACTGAGATTGGGCAATAGAATATGTGTTCCAACTGTGGATGGATTGAAGGATGTGATTCTCAAGGAAGCACATCATGCCAAGTATAATGTGTATCCAGGTGCGACGAAGATGTACCATAACATCAAGAGTTCTTATTGGTGGAGTGGAATGAAAAGAGATGTCGCAGAATATGTAGCTAAATGTCTAACTTGTCAACAAGTTAAGTTCGAGCATCAGAAACCTTCAAGCCTACTTCAACAGTTGCCATTGCCAAAATGGAAATGGGAGAGAGTGACTATGGATTTTGTGGTTGGATTGCCAAGGACTTCAAGAGGTCATGATTCAATATGGGTTATTGTTGATAGATTAACCAAGTCAACTTATTTTTTGCCAGTTAAGACGACTTATACGGCTTCTCAATATGCACAAATTTATATTGATGAGATTGTCAAACTTCATGGAGTTCTAGTTTCAATCATCTCAGATAGAGGTACTCAGTTCACCTCAAGATTTTGGCAGAAATTACAAGAGTGCTTGGGTACACAGTTTGATTTCAGCACTGCATTTCATCCGCAAACAGATGGGCAATCAGAGAGGACCATCCAAACTCTAGAAGATATGTTAAGAATGTGCATTCTAGACTTTGGAGGAAATTGGGATGCTCATTTGCCGTTGATAGAATTTTCCTACAACAACAGCTACCATTTCACGATCCAGATGTCCCCTTATGAAGCTTTGTATGGTAGGAAATGCAGATCTCCCTTGTGTTGGGATGAGGTTGGAGGAAAGTATATCGAAGGACCAGAATTGATAAAATATATGTCAGAAAAGATTCCACTAATCCGAGAGAGATTAAAGACGGCTTTTAGTCACCAAAAGAGTTATGCCGATCCAAAGAGAAAAGACCTTCATTTCTCCATTGGAGATCTAGTGTTTTTAAAGATCTCACCAATGAAAGGAGTTCTACGGTTTGGCAAGAGAAGTAAACTATCTCCACGATTTATCAGACCCTTTGAGATTCTGAGCAAGATTGGAGAGGTTTCATACAAATTAGCTTTGCTACCTAGCATGGCTAATGTGCACCTGGTATTTCACGTATCGCTGCTTCAGATGATCCTTCTCATGTGCTACAAGTTCTGACAATGGACCTTCAACAAGACTTGACGTATGAAGAGATCCCAATTGCCATTGTGGACCGAATGATCAAGAGACTACGAAATAAGGTTATAGCAATGGTTAAGGTCCTATGGAGGAATCAAGCTATGGAAGAGTGCACTTGAGAAAGTGAGCAGAGCATGCAAGACAAGTACCCTTATCTATTTCAGGTTCAAGATAAGTTCTTTAAAATTCAAGGACAAATTTATTTAAGGGGGGAGAATGTAATACCTGTTACATTATTTTTTTTTTTCATGTTTGTTGAGGTGATTGTGGTTAGATTGATGTTTTGAGAATTTCAGAATTAGTATTCAGGAAGGATATTGTGAGTCAGTTTTTATGATCTTAAAGGAATAATTTGGAAAAGTGTAAAACATAAGAGTTGTAGATTTATATCTTATCTTTAAATATATAGAACTATTTTGTAAAATTTTGTGTGTGTGAGGAGATATACTTCCTCGACCAGAGCTTGTTTAATTCTCAATTTCTTGCAGTGAGTCTGAGATTGTTTATTTATTCTGAGAATGTGGAGACTGAATGAGTAAAAGATATAAGCATGAAAAATGTTTCTTTATGTGTTTTATATATGGCTGTAAATTTTCAGGGAGATTGGATAATTGTAGCTCAAGAGAGATCTAAATTAATCAGACCTGCTCGGAGAGTACTTGGAAAGTAAGTTAGGGTGAAATTTAGAAATTCACCATAAATTTTGTAGATCTCCTTTTGACCTGAATGTTTAGATATGCTAGACCCCTAGGTGTCTATTTTAAGTGACAAAAAGAATGGAGGAGTTTGGATGTCTATAGCTCGGTTGCGAGCTGGTTTAGTGCGAGTTGACGAGGAAGGTCTTCCAACTCGATTTTGAGATGGATAGAGACTGATCAAGCTGGATAAGTGAGATTTGCAAAGTGAGAATTGCCGAAGTGGAAGTCGGCGAAGTGGAGAATTGGCGAAGCGGGATTACCGAAGTAGAATTGGTGAAGTGGAGAATTGCCGAAATGGGATTGCCGAAGTGGGATTGCCGAAGTGGAATTAGCGAAGTGGAGAATTAGCGAAGTGAGATTGACGAAGTGGGATTGTCGAAGTGGAGTTCTGTGAGTGAGATTGGCGAAGTGGAATTAGAGAAGTGGAGAATTACCGAAGTAGAGTTCGGTGAGTGAGATTGGCGGAGTGAGATTGGCGAAGTGGGAATTTGGCGAAGTGGGTATTAGTGAGGCAGTAGCCTATTTAAAAGAGAAGCAGTAGTTATTTTCTCACGATAACTTCTCTTTTCTTTCTTTCTTCTTCATTTCTTCTCCTATCTCTCTCCGATCTGTTCCATTTGTTTTCTGATACATTAATACTCAGAATTAATACATTAAATCATTAAATTAACGTATTCAAAGGCTTCAATCATCATTTTCAAGTCAAATCTTTCAAGAACTCTATTTTGGGAAAAATAAAGTGATTTTCTCCAAACTTCATTTTCTTTTTAGATTAAGATTTTTAGTAGTTAGAATAGTCATTTATGATTATCTAGAACCTATTATGAGCATTTAAGGCTATTAATTTTTTATTAATACGGAAGATACCAGAATTTATGAATTTTGATGAATAGTAATGTGAATAGTAAGTATATTTTTAACTTTCAGATTTTCTTTAAGAGATGAATTAAATTGATGTTAGGAAATAATAATAGAGACTATAACATAGTTAAAATTATAAGGAACCATATTATGTATTATTAACTTTAGAAACCCTAATTGTGAGTATTTGGGGAATTATCATAGGAGAAGAGAACTCAAGGGAATAGAGGAGATTGTTAAATGTACAAGTAATTGAGGAAAATACAAGGATAAATTGCTTTAAGGTAAGTATAAACATTGCATATGCATATTGTCTCTTGAAACTGAATGTTCAATCCTTCCTAATATTCATTTATATGATCTTTATATTTCGAAATATTGTACTGTGCACGTATTAATTGAAATTCTTATGATATTCTCAAGCAAATGATAATTTGTCCCATGTAATTACTTTATATGTGTAAATGACTTGGTCGTTCTTCCTTGAACCAAGCTCATATGAAACCTATTTATTAACTTGAATGATTTCATGTTTATATGTTGATGGTCTTGCGACCAATATGATTTCTTGTGAAATTCAAGCTATATGACCCATGATATGTATGTGTATAGAACACTCTTCCAATGAGAGTAAATTCATTGGTCCATTGTGCACTTTGGGAACTTAGCTGATAGGATTTTTATCAGTGTTCCATCTAGAGGAGACCATGAGCTCTAGGCATATGTCTGGCCAAGGATATGTTTTGCGATAAGGTAGCAAGGCTATTGATGCACTCTGTTGTGATAAGGTAGCAAGGCTACTGATGCACTCTGCAGTTCTATCATATGATTTGGCGGTGCTATTCGATTGTGAGCACTTATGTTCTTGTAAGTATAACCTTATGATATTTCCATATCCATGTTCCTTTGGCTTGACCTTTACTTTGCATGTTTATATCTTACTGAGTTAAAGGCTCACTCATCTTCTGTGGATTTCAGGTGATAGTGTAGCTCGAGAAGGAGCTAATATAGAAGACAGAGCTTCTTGATTCATTCTTCCAAGAAGACTCTATGTAATTCTTTTGAGATATATATATATATATTCATTAGTTTGTAATATGGTATTGTATGTATGAGGAGTATACTCTAGAGCTCCGTAGTTAGATGTTGGGGATGATATTATTTTGATATCTAAATTATTACAATTGGGCTGCCCTTATTCCTTTTTGAATTGGGATGCATCTTTTGATCGGTAAGGAACAAAAGGACAACATATGATGATGAATGTAAATATATGAATGGTGATTGCATAAATCATAGAAATGAGTATTTATAATGATAACTATGTATGATGTGGATATGTATTGTATATGAGATCCAGGATATGAGTGTTCTACGGGTTTATTGTGGCCTTAAGCCTACCCTTATCCTAGGACCATTGCACCACTGGAGTTGGGGTGTGACATATTTATAAGTCATAAATATATTCAATTAATATGTCACATCCCACTTTTGGAATGTGATGGTCTTAGGGCACAGGGAAGACATAAGGTCATCTACACTCGTAGAACCCCCTACCTATTAATTTATAGAAAATCTGCCAAAATTTTTCCTATATTTTTCATACTATTCCCGACCCAAAACCGGGTCTTTTAATAAAACACAACCTGCAGAAAAATTACACTTCCAATAGAACTCCTTATACCCTCAACTCTAATACACCAAAAATGCATATAAACACTTCTATAATTATTCACAATACTTTCTCTAGATTCATGATAATTTAGATTCAATATTTACATTTCAAAGTATTTGTTGATTAAGTGTTTACAAATTTATATGGCAAAATCTAAGACAAAATCATGGAGCTGAATTCTAGAATTGTTACAGTATCCAAAATATCCCAAACCGTACATAGATAATGTAGGTTCCCAGCGAGAAGAAGAAAGAGAGATGGAACCATCACTATCTAAGTCGCTCCTGTAAAAAAAAAAATAAACTACAACATTGTGAATATAACTCAGTGAGTAAAATACATGTATCATGCTTATGAGGTCAATTCTTTTCAATATTAAAGAAATGCTAATAAGATATATTTAAGAATATTAATTTACAATAAATAGATAGAGATGATGCCAACGAAGAAATATGGAACACATAGGTCATTACTCAATGAATCAGTGAGACAATAATAATAATAATAATAATAATAATAATAATAAGTATGACAGAAAATTTTGGGTCCATATAATCTATTTAGAAAAGTTACATATTTCAGTAGCAATCAATCTATTTGAGCATAAGGTTGATCAGACCTTATGGCCAGGACCTTACCCCCTCCTAGCTAGGGTCTGCATAGAATACTCATTGCACACAATGCCGATGTAGTAAACCCTACCCTATCGGTGGTCTTTCTGTTATAATCCTATCATTATAACAATGGGATTCACATAGAATATCCATATAACAAATAATCATATTTAAGGTTCTATATCAATAATCAATAGTCAATGAAAGAGATATTCAAGTAATGAAAATAATTAGGGAAGTTCATGTAATTCATATATATATATATAATCAAATTTTAGCAAAGCCAATTTAGAATGAAATAAAAGTCAAAGTAGAAAGATTCAATAATTCTAATTGAATAAGACAAAGCATTGATATATATGTACATTACTCACCTCTAAACCAAAATTTGCCAACTATTTTCTTCCTCAATTAACCAAGGCAATAGGAATGCTCCAACTATTCGTCACCTTTATCCTTATTTTTAGAAGCTACATATTCAAATTAAATTTCAATTTAAACTTTAATTAGTATGAAATTATTTTAATTAAATTCTAAGAAAAAAAAATTTAGGGTTTTTGCTAGGATTTCTAATACTAGCAACCTAGGTTCCATTATCCATATCTTTTTCTACACTTATCTAATTGCTTCAATTTTTATTCCTACTTAAACTAAATATATTGAAATCTAACATAGCCAAAATTCACCTTATTCCCATTACTATACAATTTATGGTGTAAATTTAAACTTAGACTTATAACCAGCTCTACTGCCCTACATTCTACCCTGTAATTTTGACTTGACATATTCTGTTCTTTTACTAATAACTTAATCTATATTTAACCAATTACTATAATTATTTTTCCTATTGAAAATATTGATATAATATTATAACATATCCAAATTTTAGAATATTTGGATTACTGCATAATTTATAGTAAATCTTTAAACTCTGCCCTGCATCCTTGCAATATCTGTCCGAGCAGACTTTAAACTTTTCATTATAACTCAAATTATATATGTTCAATTGTAAAAAAATTTTACAATAATTTATAAAACATATAAATAAAATTTTTTAATGCTTTTCACTTTCCTTAATTCATAATTTAAGGTCCTCATATCAATAGAAATCAGTAACCTATGTTTTATTTATCAGTTAATTCAGGCAGATTACACTCATGACCTAATATTTTATAAACCACAAATCCAATTACAAAACCCTTTTATAGAATATAGATAAGACATAAATAAACACTTTTTATGTTGAATACTTCTTCTAATTCTATTTCTAACACTATGTACAATAAAAACACTGTAGCATTTTCCCAGAAAACCTAATTCCAGGTCAGTCATAGTTTTTACTCAATAACTCCTTCCTCACTTAGAATTTTTCAAATTTCTTTTACAGACATCTAATTAACATATTTATTTATAACTTTCATGTTTTAAATATCTTCAAATTTAGTCATTAAGATTTTGGATTATTGCTTACAAGTTACTGTTTCAACACAAATTCAAAATCCTCTTTTAAACCCTAGCTTATCTTCAACTTCTTTAGCTCAAATAACTTAAATACTTACCAAATCAAACCATTGAACTCTTAAATTAAACTAAAACCCGAAGTTTAAGAACCTTACCTTAAGTTAAACTCTTGAATTCTATCCTCTTTTATCCCTCCAAATAGTTTCACATAATCTCCATCAACTTCCTTTCTTAACTCTTCTTCCGATCTAATCTTAGTTGATTTATTTGGAAGAATTAAGAAAAATATTTATTTGGTTGCTTCCTTATTCATATAGTTCGGCCACTTTTCTCTCCCATTTGTTATTTTCGTCTTCTTTTTATATACACAAAGCCAACTAAAAAAATAAAATGAAGATAAAGATAATAGATTTTTTCTATATTTTTTATGATTTGTCATTTTTTCATTAATTTTGTAAGTTAATTAATTATTTACTATAAAAAATCTTCTCCATCACTCCATCCATTTATTTGGCCGGCTAAATCATGCTTTGTTCTAGAATAGGTGGGTCCCACACTTTGAATAATTATACTTTGGTCTAAAATTTTTCTTATTTGTATTTTTGACCTCAAAACTTTCTGTAATTTTTTCTGTCTATTTTGTTTAGATTCAACCTCAAGTGTGGGGATTGAAATACCTTATTTTAGGTTGTTCTAATATTTAAAAATAGTTCTGGGTCATTTTTGAATTTCAGACAGTGGATTTCCATAATTACCTCCAAAGTTGCCTTTATTCACAATTTTGCCGTTACTCTTATTTTCAGTATTCCAAAATATTTTTTAACTCTTTATTTTCACTATAATTCACATAAAATTAACTAACTTAATCCCCCCAAGTCTGGGTCATAAATTCTTAAATTAGTCGGACTGCTATTTCCTCGGCAGTGTAGTTAATACCAGTATTTTTTCGGGATAGTGACACAAAAGTAGCCCGGTTGAAGCTCAAAATTTCTTGAGTATTACAATCTAATATTCTCTGTATATTTTGGTAATTAATTAAGTCTATTCATACTTAAATTAATACCATATCAGTTATTATAATTCATTATATCCATCTACTGTCTACTATTATATTTATTGGGGTATTATATAATATGTCAATACAACATGAGTTAAGCATATTATTTTTAGATTAATGGGTTAACTCATGGTATAACACAATTATTTTCGTGTCATAATGGTGTCACACCTCAACTCCAGTGGTGCAATAGTCCTAGGGTAAGGATAGGCTTAAGGCCACTATAAACCCGTAAAATACACATATCCTGGATCTCATACATAACATATATCCATATCATACATAGTTATCATCAAAAATATTCAATTCTATGAATCATATAATCATCATTCATGCATTTCATTACATCATCATATGATTTTCTCTTATTCCTTACCGATCAAAAGATGCATCCCACATCAATAAGGAACAAGAGTAACTCACAATGTATCAATTTAGACATCAAAATAAAATCATCCTCAACATCTAACTATGGAGCTCTAGAGTATACTCCTCATACATATAAATACTATAATACAAAATAATATATATATATATCAAAAGAATTACATAGAGTCTTCTTGGAGGAATGAATCAAGAAGCTTTCTTCTATGTTAGCTCATTCTCGAGCTACACTATTACCTGAAATCCACAGAAGATGAGTGAGCATTCAACTCAGTAAGATATAAACTACACTAATGCTTACAAGTATCACAAAGATATAGAGGATAAATATGATCTTGAACATATATTCAATATACTATTGAAATATCATAAGGAAAAAGATTATCAAAATCTTGGCACAAGAAATCATAACATGAACAATCATGGTTTCTTTAATATGTGAGTGCCCACTAAGAATGACACTATAAATCATATCATAAAATAGAACTTAGAACATATCATAGCATAGTGTATCGGTGGTGCACCTTGTCACCTTCACGTCTCCATGTGCTTACGCAGGGCATATGCCTAGTGTTTCTAGTCCCCAACTAGGAGGGACACTGACAAAAACCCTGTCATTTATATTCCTGATGTGCACATTGGACCAATGTACTAACTCTCATCGATAAGAGTGTTCTATTTACATGTGGGTCATGGTTTATATAGCTTGGGCATATTATCAAGAAACATAGTGGTCACAAGACCATCATCACATATTTACATATAGTTATTCCATCACACAAATAGATATAATGATCTTGGTCCAAGAAAACAACAACCAAGTCATCCATGCAATTGGCTTGTTTAGGAGGGTTTCAACAATTTATAGTTTACAATTACGAATTTATAGATTTAGGTTCATCAATAATGAATTTAAGAAAAATTACATGAAGTAAGAAAAGAGTAGCAAGCTCAATTAATAGATAACAACATACATTAACATAATTCATACTTACCTCAAAATAATTTATCCTTGTATTTCCCTCTGTTGGCCCTCTTGGGTTTGATGTTGATTTTGATTATAACAAAATAATATAAATATGTTATTTGTGCTAACAATTTGTTTGAGTTGATTGAGACTTGAGAAATAATGACCATTATTCAAACTATAGGATTAACACATTAAGGAAGTTTATAGAGTGCACAAGCTAAGGGAGAACAAAATTGAAGAAGTGCACAAGTTAATCTGCGGAACTATAGGTTGTTGAATTTTGGTGTGTCGTGGGCATGACCACTTGTAGTCGCAGGCGCGACTCTAGGAACAAGGTTGATCATAGGTGCAACAAAGTCAGTCGCAGCCTTGAAAAGTTTCAAGTCACGGACGTGACACAAAAAAGTCGCGGGTGTGTAATACCTTATAAATTCCTAACTCATGTGCATGAATAAATTCTCAGTATGTGGTCCATTACTCTTAAAATGAAAGGAAATAATTTTAGAAATACAGTTAGAAAGCAAATTTGACACTTTTTCGAAAACTGGCAGTGTCGGGACACTGTCGAGAAATTAGCAGTCCGGTCAACAGAAAAATTTTTGAAGTTGGCTTGGGGATAAAATATGACCATAATTTATGTGTAATTTTGGTAAAAAGAAAGAAGTGAAAATCATTTAGAAACACTGAAAAGTAAAGAATGGTATTTTGGTAAATAAAGGATAATTCAAGGTGAATAGTAAAAATAGGTCAGTCAGAGTTACAGAATGACTCCAAAATTATTTTTATAAATAAGGATAAATTAAAATAAGCATATTTCCTTTTTGCACTGGTATCAAAATCTTAACAAAACTTTCAGAATAAATTTTAGAAGATTTAAGGACCAAAATGCAAAGATTGAAACTTGAGGGATTAAGTTGTAATTTGACACTCATTTTTTGTCCTATATGGGCTGTAAAATTCATGGATGCAGCAGCTCTTCTTCTCCAATTTTTGTTCTTCCATTGCCATTTCTTCACCATTCATTTCCTTTAATTCATAACTTCTTCATTTCTTAACCAAATTCAACAAAATTTGATAGAAAACTTATCTACTCAATTAGCTTAACT
>CANXYC011541470.1:0-24729 GCA_948193065.1 Aleurites moluccanus | reverse complement strand
TGTAATATAAGGAGTGGTATGATTATATGTGTATTTATGTTTCTTATAGTATTGCATATGTATTACGATATGGATATATATATATATATATATATATAGTTGATATATTCAGATATATGTATTGAGTTGTTATTGGAGATCCAGAGGGATCATTGTTGACAGAGATATGAGTATTGCTGATTGAGATATTGGAAGTGCTTATATGCATGTTTTACAGCTAGGCATAATCCTTATATAGAGGAGATCCTGCCCAATTTTCAATAGCATTGTTAAGCTATTTGAATTGATTAAACTTATTGTTTGCCATATCATATAGTTAATTGGGTTCTTCGTGGTACTGGTAGCTTAGGCAACACCCGTACCCTAGGACCATCGCGGCTCCCAAGTTGGGTCGTGACCAAGGTGGTATCAGAGCTAAAGGTTTATATAACCTATAGTGTTTTCATATTAGTAGCAATAGAAGTACTATGGAATCTATGATATTCATATATCGTCAAAATGACAAGTCTTCTTCATTGTTTGGAAATTCTGTGTACCTATGATCTAAATATTCTTTTACAAGTTGATTTGTATAGTGTGATAAGATGTCAGAGAGGGGAACTAGATGAGCTAGGCCTATTGGAGAGGGTGAATTTCAAGAGTCTAGTGAGGAAGTAGAGGTTGCTTCCAATACATCTGCTATATGGAGAACTCAGTCTGAGCCACCTAGGTCACGGAGATGTACAAAGTCTGATCAGATGGATGATGCATCCTGGAGACAGGAGATGCAGGAAATGAGACAGGAAATCTTACAGACCATTTAGACTCATTTTGCAGCACAACCTGCAGTGGTACAACAACCACCTCCACCTCCAGTACAGCCAGTGATACAGCCTGTGATACCACCAGTACCTCAGAGAGAGCCAGTAGTATTACAAGGGGATAAAGTACATAGAGTTATTCCAGAGGGTGGTGTATCTATTGGGGAGTTCATGAGATTGAGACTACCTACTTTTACAGGGGAGTATGGTACCGATCCTAGTGATTTCATTGACAGAGTTGACAGGATGGTTCGTACACTGCCCTATTCTGATGCCAGAACTATTGAGCTAGTGGGATTATTGCTGGAGGTAGATGCTGCTACCTGGTTTGAAGAGCATATTGATGAAAATGTTCACAGTGATGATCTTATGACATGGGGAGAATTCAAACAGAGGATGATGGATGAATTTCTTACAGAAGGTTTGAGAGAGAGCAATATTGTAAAGTTTGAACAGCTAAGACAGGGGAACATGTATGTTTTGGAGTATGCTAGAGAATTCAGACGGTTGAGCAAGTATGCCAGAAAGATTGCTCCTACTGAAGATGATCTGATTAGGTGATTCAGGAGAGGTTTGCATGCAACTCTGCATAACATTTTGTTGGCTATGGAGTTTACTTCCCTGAGTCGGGCCATTGATAAAGCAGCCCAGATAGAGGCAAAATACAAAGAGGAAAGGTCTGATAGGGAGCAAAAGTAGAGAGGAAGAGAGTTCTGTAGACCTGGGGAGGGGACATCCCAGTCTTTTGCACCTAGACCTCCTCTCAGGCCAGTGCAATCCTTGCCACCTCCCAGTCAGAGGCAGGATTTTGGCAGAGGTATGAGTATGAGGCCTCTTGTTTTTAGCTATTTTTGAGGCCTTGTTAGACCAGTCCAGATGACAGCATCAATGCCTACTTGTACTTTTTATGGCAAGGGACATTCAGGGGTATGTCACATCAAATCAGGGGCTTGCTATAAATATGGACAGATTGGATATTTTTATAGAGATTGCCCTATACGTAGAGTTGCACATTCTTCAAAGGCAGTATCTTCCCAGCCATCAGTACAGATGGGCAGGGGAAGCACAGGTAGAGACAGACCAGCAGGACAAAGTCCAACAGTGGGACAGTTAGCCGCTGGTAGAGGTTAGGGGGGAGTCTTTGCAGTGTCTCAGTAGCAGGCCCAGGGATCACATAAGACAGTTGTAGGTATGATTTCTGTCCATAGCATAGTGGCTTATGTGTTATTTGATTCGGGTGCAACCCATTCCTTTGTATCCCCTGTTTTTGCTATGAAATTGGGGTTGGGTAGAAAATCTTTATATGTGCCCTTAGAAATAGCCACACCAATAGGAGATAAGGTTATTGTAGAGTATAAGTATGATATTTGTGATATGAGAATTTGTGATAGATCCTTATCTGCTGAGCTGATTGAGTTACCTGTGTTAGAGTTTGATATTATCTTGGGTATGGATTGGTTAACTGATCATAGGGCTACCATTGATTGTGCATTAAAAAGAATAAAGTTTAGATCAGATGGGCAGGAAAAGTTCATGTTTCAGGGGGAGAATAACAGACATGTATCAGGGTTGATATCTGCAGTACAGGCAGAGAGGCTGATGAAAAAGGGGTGTATTATCTATTTGGCATCAGTGATTGACCTTACAAAGGTATCCAGAGAGCTAGAACAGATTCTTGTGGTGAGAGAATTTTCTGATGTATTTCTAGATGATCTTCCAGGATTGCCACCAGAGAGGGAAATTGAATTTGAAATTGAAGTATATCCTGGCACTGATCCTACATCCATTCCACCATATAGGATGGCACCACCAGAACTAAAAGAGTTGAAAAAGCAGTTACAGGAGTTGTGTGACAAGAGTTTTATTCGACCTAGCAGTTTACATTGAGGAGCATCAATCTTGTTTGTAAAGAAGAAAGACGGGTCATTAAGAATGTGTATTGATTACAGGTAATTGAACAAGGTAACAGTGAAGAATAAATATCCTTTGCCCAGAATTGATGACTTGTTTGATCAATTATAAGGAGCCTGTTTCTTCTCCAAGATAGATCTGAGGTCAGGGTACCATCAGTTGCGGATAAAAGGTGAACACATTGCAAAGACTGCTTTCAGAACACGGTATGGGCATTATGAGTTTTTAGTGCTACCATTTGGGTTAACAAATGCTCCAGCAACATTTATAGATATGATGAATAGGGTATTCAGACCATTTATGGATAAATTCATCATTGTCTTCATTGATGACATTTTGGTGTATTCCAGGAGCAGAGAGGAACATGGAGAACATCTCAGAATCACATTGTAGATATTGAGAGATCATCAGTTGTATGCAAAGTTCTCAAAATGTGAGTTCTGGTTAATAGAGGTTGTATTTCTGGGACATGTTGTGAGTAAAGATGGCATAACAGTGGATCCATAGAAAATTGAAGCAGTTGTAAATTGGCCACGTCCCACTACTGTTACTGAGATTAGAAGTTTCCTGGGTATGGCAGAATATTATCGCCGGTTTGTTAAAGACTTTTCTAGAATTGCTGCACCAATGACAAAGTTGACTCAAAAACAGGTGAAGTTTCAGTGGATTGATGAATGTGAAAAGAGTTTCCAGACTCTTAAGACCTGTTTAACCATTGCACCAGTGTTGACACTTCCTTCAGAGGTATGCAGTTTTGCTATATACTGTGATGCTTCGAGGATTGGTTTGGGTTGTGTTTTGATGAAGGACAGAAAAGTGATTGCTTATGCTTCCTGCCAATTAAATAAACATGAGGTGAACTACCCCACACATGATTTGGAAATGGCAGCAGTGATCTTTGCTCTGAAAATATGGAGGCATTATTTGTATGGGGTGAGATGTGAAATTTACACTGATCATAAAAGTTTACAGTACATCCTGCAGCAAAAAGAACTAAATTTGAGGCAAAAGAGATGGGTCGAATTGCTGAAAGACTATGACTGCTAGATTTTGTATTATCCTGGAAAGGCAAATGTGGTGGCAGATGCCCTTAGTAGGAAATCAATGGGAAGTCTATCCCATGTAACTGTTTCAGAAAGACCACTGGTACAGAAATTGCGAGAGTTGATGGCTAATGGTTTGACTCTGAATTTGGAATCACAGGGGCAGGAAACAATATTAATAGCCCAGTTCCAAGTGAAGTCATTGCTTATAGATGAAATAAAGAACTCCCAGAATGAAGATCCACAGTGTATTAAGATCAGAGACTTGGTTCAAAATGGTAAAGCTCCTAACGTTGCTATTGAGGGAGAGGTGTTAAAATGTAAGGGGCGATTGTGTGTTCCTGATGTTAAAGGGTACAAAGAGTAGATTATAAAGGAGTTTCACTACTCTCCTTATATAGTTCATCCAGGGGGTGACAAAGATGTACCATGATCTAAAAGAGTTTTATTGGTGGCCTAACATGAAGAGTGAATTTGCAAAATTTGTTTCCAAATGTTTAGCCTGTCACAATGACTATCAAAGAAAATTATTTTGATTTTTAAGGTTTGAGTCAATTTACTAACATAAAGTAAATTGAATTTAAAATTAAGCACATATAAGACCTTTGAAAGCACTAATTTTGGACTCAAAGCTATTGTTCCTAGGTGATAAACTTGTTTTGAGGTTTTATCTAGTAAGTGTACTAAGGTTGGGGTATTCAGTTTTAATAAATCAGTCATGTAATGCATGGCAAAACTCATATGATTTGTATCTCCTGGATCTATAATCCATACACCATCCAACTCACAAGCAAAATAATTTAAAGCAAGAGTGTGAATTGTACCTACATAGCTTGTATAGCTCACAAAAGCCCCAAAATCAGTTGATGCCTTTCCTTTAAAGTATTTTTGCACCTCCTTCTCTACTGTAGTCACAATAGTAGAATTTTACTCCTTTTGTTTTGTAGTCTCAGGTGTTGAACTATAATCATCCCCAACAGTATAGCTCAAATGAGGTGACACTTTATTTTGTCCACCAACCTTCTGTTTTCTTAACTAATCATACCACTCTAGATAACCTATGAATTTAAAACACTCCTCCCTCTCATGACCAGACATATTGCAATGAGTGCAATGCTTATTAGATTTCTTTTCATATTCTTTGCCAAACTCCTTCTTACTATAAAACTCACTTCTATTATTATTATTCCTATTATAATTTCAATTATAACCTCTTCTATATCCCTGGTTTTTGGCTAGCATCACACTACTGTCATTAACATCTGCATAGCTAGTCTGGAACTCTTTTTGCTTTTCTATTTTGAGTACCATAAAATAGGCTTTATTGATAGGAAGTAAGGGATCCATGATCAATATCTGATTGCGAACATGATCATACACCTAATTTTATAATGACCTGAGTATTTTTTTTTTTTTTTTTATGATTTGAAGTGTTATTTTATGAGATAATATGAAAATCTTTTTTATAAAATATTTTAAAAAAAATATCCCTAGGAATCGAAGTTGGGTTTGGTGGGAGGGAGGATAAGTCTTCCAACCACCAGGCCAACTTCTATTTTCTTGTCAAATTAAGGTTATATATATATATATATATATATATATATATGTGTGTGTGTGTGTGTATTTTGTCTTAATAAAATTTAATTATTTTCTATTATGATGAACAGTGATTGGTTGGTTTTAAAAAATAACCAATCAGCTGTTAGTGGTAGGATTGGTTCGGTTTGAGAGAGAGAGAAAGAGAGAGAGGCAGAATTTTCGATCGAGATTTTGATCGATTTCGGTGGCGGTTTTCGGCGATCTTAGTATCAATGGAAAGCTCTCTTCATGAGCTTTTATTTGATACCAACCATAGAGGAAATGATTAGACAACGAAGGAGAAATCAGAGAGGGAAGTTTTTGGCCACCGAAGTTTCTAGGCTTCAATTCCGGCAAACTGTGGCGAGTGGCGGCGAGTGGATAACAGAACCGTGTTCCTAGAGGCGAGATGAGCACGATGGTGTAGGGCTCAATATCTGGGACCACCGACAGTGGCTGCGGTGGCTTGCAGGCGGCGGTTCCGGAGACAGAGTTTCGACAGTTTTGTTGGATCTTTTCGGTGTATTTTTCGACCCTAGTTGAGCAAATTTTATTTTTAGTATACCCCAAATCTTTATTTAGTTAGTTTTATATATTTATTATTTAGTTAATTGATCCAAATTTTGATGGAAATGATTATATATGGTGATAATGAAATTTTTAGAATTTGATAATATGGTTTATAAATTCATAATTTTATGAAATAAAAATTATTAAGTTTAAAGAAATTATTTTTGAAGAGGGAAATAGATTTCTTTAAATGATTTATTAAATTTATGGCTAATAAATATTTTTGAAGAAATATTTTTATGATAATAATATTTTAAAAAGGATAACATTTTGATTTATTTATTTATTATTTATTTAATAGATATATGTATAGTTTCCAATTATTTTCTTATATGTACCATAAATAAGGTAAATAATTATCTTTAATTTTTATGAGTTATTTGGCGCTAGAATTATCGATATGATTTTCTTGATTTACATATGTATGAAATTATGTTTAATTAATTGAATTAAATAATTTTTAATGGTTGAAGTAAATTATAAAATTTTATGAAAATGGTTTAATATGTTTTAATTATTATTTTATTTCTTAAATATCAAAATGAGTTTTAATGAAACGAATAAATTGAATTGAGTTGAATTTAAAATATTTTAAAATATAAAAGGTTCTTTTATACAAATGGTATTTGAATTAATTATATAAACTATTTTAATAAATATGTGATGTTTAAAATGAATTACAAAGAAATTGTTAGTAGAATGTATTTTCTAGAATCTTATAAAGATTTAAAAGAAAAGTAATAAATATTTTTTTTATCAATTATTTTTTTTATTATATGTTTAACTATTAATAAGTTATATTTAATTAAAGGCATGATTTATATAGTGCATATCGAATTTAGAAAGGTTTTAAGAAAATGAAATTTTTAAAAGAAAATTTATGATTATAGAAATTTTTAAATATTATTTTATATTTTTACTGGATGAATTGATTTAGTGGTGATGATGAGTTTGGGAACCCAAAAGGGGTTATTGAGTTAATGTTGTTTGCTTTGTGAGCTATTTTGAAGTGTTTATTCTTTTATCTTAGCGGTAATATTCTAATTTTAGGGGAGGTTCTGCCGAAATTCCGGCAAACTCTTATGAGTCAATTCGTAATTTTATTGAAGTTAATATGTATCTTTTACGTTCTAATATCCTTTGTATATCTTTTCGGTCAAGATATTACAGGAGTTTCCTAGCCATAAGATTTCAGGCACTCCGAAGAGAGCTAGCTAGTTAATGATCGTCAAGTAGTGAGTTGATATATTTAATTTAACTCTACATATAAGCATAACATGTATGCATTGATGAATGAAATATATGTATATGTATATAAACTATCATTATTGCATTAGATTTAGTAGCATGATGTTTGATTATGTCATATTATATGATATTGATGATGATGATGATGAATGACATTGTATGTATGTGTTTATGATGGAGAATAGGGTGATATGGAATCCACCACTAACACATAAAACAACAACGATGTAACATGATCAACAAGATTTATGATGATATTATTACAGGGATTGCCTAGTTTGAGTTGATCTCACCGTGGCCCCCTGGACATGGATAAGACAGTATAGAGATGCCTGGTTTGAGTTGATCTCACCGTGACCCCATAGTTGAAATTTAAGAGAGCTGAGAGAGGGGGTCAACTCCTCATTTATGATAAATGAAAACATAGATGAGGTTGGATTCCACGGACATTTTCCATAATGAATGTTATGTATGTTTATGGATGATTATATATAATGTGACACTTCATGTAGAGTAATGAATGGCATGCATGCTAAATTAAATTATATCAGTTCATTGAGTCGAACGCTCACCCCCTGTTCAAATATTTGCCCAGGTTCCGGGTCGAGCTTAAAAAGATTAAATTTTTAAGTTGAGTATTTCTGCCTCCTAATTCTCAGGCAGTAAAATTATTTAATTTATTATGTAATTATATTATGTTCATTGTATTAAAATCTTTAAAACTCCGCATTATTATTTTCAATGTCAGATTTATGGTCATATTTCTATTGGTTATTCTGTTAAGCAGAAATTTAAATTGATGTTAAACGCATGATGTCAGTCCTGAGTGGCTAGTAAATAAAGTTAAATTATTGAGTTTATGTGTGACAGGTGGACTCATAGTCCTTATTTGTGACAGTTACAGCTGCCATATTATAATTTTTGTTGTTCAGTGGTAAGTCAGGCTTACTACGAGTTCTGGAATCCTTATGCTTTCCTGTTCCCTAGTGCCGGTCACATGCTCAATAGGGTCGGGCTGTGACAAATTTAGTCCCATAAGAAACTGAATAAGCATGTTAAGTGAATTAATTTATACTAACTCTCTAGCACTTCCACATATACATAAAAGATTAGGTATTAAATAGATTAACTCGTCCTGCAACTTCTTTAGCTTATTGTAATAGGCAGGCACAATCATATTCCCTTGTGAGATCGAGCTAATTTCCCTTTGAATATAATAAATCAAAGGTCCATTACTTTTTCCATATCTTTCCCCAATTTCATCCCATAATTGTTTGGCACTATCAACATATATAAATGTTTCGACCAAATCCTTGAAAATTGAATTCAAGATCCAAGATATAACCATGAAATCGACTCTTTTCCATTGCTCAAATTTATCATATTGTTCATTTGGCATCTCACATTTGCCAGTGATTAACCCTAATTTCATCTTAGCACTCAACTCCATTCATGGCTCTACTCTATGAGAAATAGTTATGACTAGTTAACAAAGAACTCACCAGGACCATTCCATGTATGGTATGAGCTTGGCAAGAGTAGCAAATCTATCGGACTATGACCTCCATTGTCTCGAGGCCTCTGAGTTGTAGTACGCACCGTTTGCACCAGTTTTTCTTCCATTTCTAGTCCCTTATCAAATAATCTTCTTCAAATTTATTCTATTTTCAGAGATCGAGACTCTGAGACCATGTAAAATTTGTCAATCCAACAGATTTAATCTATTTAAATTTAAAATTTGTAAACAAAAGAAAGAAAGAAAGTTCCGGAATTTCTATTTCATTCACATATTGAATAGAGGGAAAATATTATAGAAAAATATGCCTTTTATACTACTTGAGGCACCACTACATAACCCTAACTGAAAAACTAAAACAGCCTTACAAACTAAAATATTTACATAAATAGCCCTACACTATTACAGAAAACAAAATACAATAATAGAAAATATTTACATATAATTACAGTTGTACTCAATCTAACATATATATTATGATAATAAGGTAAAGGACGTTAGAAATTAAACTTCTTACTACATTATGATATAAAATCAATCTCTTTGGCTATTAAATAATAAAAAACTAGTGGATGCCTATGCATTACACGGTTATAAAGTTTTATTAATTTTTTATTTTATAAATTTTACTTATTTTTTTTCAAAATTTTTATTTCAAAATAAAATCGAAATAGTAATAAAGAATATATAGAAATTTATTATTATTTGTTAGATGTAAGTTTCTTTTTTTTTTTCCCTCATGTATATGAGTGTGTGTAAGTATACATTGTATATGAATTTTAGGTTTATTAGTTTATAAGCTAATATTGTAAATTATAAATTTTATGATTTGGTAATGTGATAAAAAATTTAAAAATCATACATGCATATATATAATTTTATTAAATATATTAATTAATATCATATTATTAAATATAAAATATAATTTATTAAATTAATTAATTAGTATTCAATTGATTTCAAATCAATTGAATTTAATTCATCAAATTTGATAAGGTGCAATATACACGATATTACTTTTAGATTTCAAGTTATAATATTATATTTGATGTGTAATTTTTATTTAAATGGTTAAATAGCTCACTTTAGCATGTCTTTGCAATTTTGATTTGGCTTTCTTCTTTCGAAATTGGAAGTACTCGAGTTAGTTTGTGGCAAAAGATCATGAAGTATTTCTTTTAGGGATAAGTAAAAAAAAAAAGTATTATATGATTTGAGTCATTTATCTTTATATATCTGTGAATTTTTTTTTTTTTAATTTATTTATGAAAAGGACACATTTTTTCGGATGCTAACATTTTAGCATCTACGTGATTAACACCGTTAATCCTGTTTACATGGCATAAGCGTAACAAATATGGGTCCTACTTCTTAAATTTTATTGATTTGGAAAAGATAGCCAAATGAATTTTAATAATCCACATATAAATTTAGGTTTCTTATTTTTTAATAATAATAAAATATTAATTCTAAAATTTTAAAATTAAGAAAATAAATTTTAATTTTATTAAAAATTAAAAATATTTAAAAAATAAGATTTCATGGTTTTTGGTTAAATCTGACCTAGAATCTTCTTTCTATGTGAATAAAAAATCGCAAGCATACTTGAAGGAGAATCAAAATCATGGCCATGCTAAATAGGAAACTGAAGCTTTACAACAAATCTATTCCTTTAAACTTAGCAACATGAAGATGGCATTGTATTTGCTATATAAAATTTGTTGAAGGATATCGAATTGTTGCTGAAAGGTAAAGCCCTTTCATTTTGCTACTCCTGCTAATAATCATATATTCTATAATTTATGAATTTACTCACATTCAATAACTATGTGATTTTATCAGATTTTTTGTGGCAATAAAAAAGCTCAGTAAAATCTTTGAAACAAATAATCTCTCATGCATCCTGGATTGTTACAAGTTAAAGGTTAAGGTTTGTGGTGAAATACTTAAGTGTAAAGAATTGTAAGAACAAGGTAATTGAAGAGAAATATAATTATGTATATATTGTATTTGCAGTATATATTTATTACAAAGGATTGCTATTTATATACAAGAATGAATGGCTATAATAGAAAAAGATATCTTAGCCTATAATCAAAAGATACACCTAAACTTAAGGCTAAATAATGGTAATAGATATTTACACAAAAGGAATAATATAATCATGCCTATATCAATTGCAATCATAGCCTATTATAAAAACTATTTAGGTACATCTCCAACATCCCCCTCTTAATTTAGGTGGGATATTAAAGATACCTAAATTGATCCTGTATCAATCATAGCCTATTATAGAAATTATTTAGGTACATCTCTAACATCTCCCCTCAATTTAGGTGGAATATCATAGATATCTTGTAATACCCTAGAAAATCATAACATGCATGCATGAATTAATTTTCAGTATATGGTCCATTAATCTTGAAATGATGGGAAATAATTTTAGAGATACAGTTAGAAAGTAAACTTGACACTTTTTCAGAAACTGGCGGTGTCGGGAACACTACCGAAAATTAGCAGTTCGGTCAACAGAAGAATTTCTAAAGTTGACTTAGGGGTAAAAGATGACCATAATTTATTTGTAATTTTGGTAAAAAGAAAGAAGTGAAAATCATTTAGGAACACTGAAAAAGCAAACAATGGCATTTTCGTAAATAAAGAAAAATTCAAGGTGAATAGTGAAAAATGGTCGGTCGGGATTACAGAATGACTCAAGAACCATTTTTATAAATAAGTATAAATTAAAATAATCCTATACATTCCCCACTTTGAATTCAGAATCCTGACAGAATTGTCAGAATAAATTACAAAAGGTTTAAGGACCAAAGTGTAAAGGATAGAAGTTTGAGGTTTTAGTTGTAATTTTTCATTTAATTTTTTCTTATATTTTCCATCACCAATCCGTGTTCTTATTCTCCATTTTCTTTCTTCCATTGTCGTAGCTTCCTTTCTTCTTCTCCATCTTCCATTTTTCTCATTCCTTACAGTTTTCTTTAGGAATTTGATGTAAAAGTGGTAATTCAAGGTAGTTTAACCCATTTCTACCATTAATTTGAAGCGAGAAGCAAAGGATTGAAAGGATTTTCATCACAAAGATTTCGGCCATTTGGGTGTTATTGAGGTAAGAGTTTATTTCTTGAGTTTGATTGATGATTTAGTGTTTATTTAGGTTGAATTAGATGGGTATAATGTTTAATTACTTCAATTGTTGCTAATTTGATGGAATTCCCAATTTATGTTGGTTATTTGAAGTTGTAAGATTGGATATGTTGAATTAGTATTAGGAATTGTTAATTGATGTTAGAAATGGTTAATTGGATATGAATGAACAACTAATTGATGGATAATTTGATGTAGAATTAGAGAATTGTTAAAGGTGATTTTCAAAGTAGCAAATTTAGGGAAATTTGGTGGAATTGATTCAATTGGAGTGTGAATTGGCTAATTGGATCATTAGGTGAGTTTACATTGCATCATTTACCATGTTTGAATCATTAAAATGTTGATTGGAAACCTTTGGTAAAAACCCTATGTTGGCCGAACCAACCTAGCCCTAATTTGCCTATTGAATTGCTTAATTTTCTTTGATTTTTCCTTGCCATTTTGAACCATTTTAGATGTTATTTAAACTGTATTTCTTGATACCTTGACTTTGGTTGCCAATGTGGTTTGTTGTTGGTTTGAATGGGCAAGTCAATTTTGCACCAAGACCTAACCTATTGGTTTGCCATTGTGTGCCCACCAAGTGTTCGATGAAATGCCTAGTTCATTTGCCATTGGCCTATTGGTTTGCATGCCATAGGCCTATCAATTGAATGCCATTGTCGCCAGTGACGTTGGCATACCAATTGACCTACCAATTTCAGCCACCGAACCAACTTTTGTTCCATACCATTATTGTTTACCATAACATAAATCCTTGCTTAATTGTTTTATTCTAGTATGCCATTGATCCATATTCTATGTAATTTGATTAATATTGATCATATTGACAGTGATGGTACCATTGTTGCATAATGGTATCTATTGATATGTTATTTCCTTCTATTGACCTAAATATAGTTTGACAGAGTTGCCTCACTGACAGGGTAGTAGGTACATACTGTCGGCAATGTGCATATTGATATTGATGCCCTAGTTGGGAAGGGTTTATGGTTCCAGCCATAGGACCTGATCAGTCTTATGTCTATGTGATATGTTATGTGATTACACATAGTCTATGAGTTCATGGCCCTTTTATCTGTCTCATTATATTGATTTCCCTGATTGGATATGACCATTCCTATTCCTACTGTTCACCGATACTGATTTTGTCACTTATATGATTTACCCTGTACTATTATTTCTTATCCTGTATAAACCATTATTTGAGCTTATATTTCATTGTGATGCATGTAAATTCACCGAGTATCACATATACTCATTCTTTATTTGTTTACTCATTTTAGGAGAGGAGTAGGGTGCAGAATCCCGACATCTGTTTCTCTGTGGATTTTTGCTACGGACTTTCTGATGTATATATTTTTGAATTATTGTATTTCATTATTTTTGGTGTTCATTATCTAGCTACTCCATGGGCATGTACGGGTTAGCTAGGAAATGAATATGTATATATAATGCTTGTGATATATTTGAGGTATATGTTGATATTAAGACATGATATATGTATGTACAGCCAATTGCAGAGTGCATGACAGAATAATTGATAGAATAACAGAATAAATGGTAACTAATAAATATGGATAATAAATTGAGATTTATAAATGATACATGTGATACTGGATTCTACGGGTGCCAGTCGCCATTGGCATCTTCCGTGCCCTAAGACCGTTCCAACTTGGGAAACCAGGTCGTGACAGAGGTGGTATCAGAGCACTAGGCTTATAGAATGTGAATCTAGGTTACAGATGAATAGTGACTGTATTACAGAGGAATAATGACTAGTTAAAGAATGAGGTAGAATTAGGTATATCATGGAGCATAGGATTTCCTTTGTCATCCTTTGCTGTTTTCTTCTGTTATATATCATTATTCTGTGTTTTTACTGTATTCTGAGACTGTTTTCATATTTTGCTGACAGATTATAGACATGTCTGACAGTAGAGACAAAGACACCAGGGAGGCTGAGGTTGCCTCTAATGAGTCTCTAGTGAGGGAGATTAGTGTATTAGAGGTCTATCTCGATCCCGACGGACTTCAGAGGACTCAGAGAGGGGAGATGATCCGTGGAGGGTTGAGATGATGAGAGGTTTGATGGTGCTGAGGAGGTAGATGGCTGAGATTAGGTGGGAGAGATAGCAGGCACAACCACCACTTGCTCCTGCAGTAGTTCCTCCACCAGTAGTACCTGAGGTAGTGGCACCGGCTCCTATACAGCCAGTGGAGGCTCAGAGGGAGCCAGCTATACAGGGAGGCAGGAGAGAGATAGAGGAGGGAGGAGTCTCCATGTTTAGCTTTCTGAAGCTAAACTTACCAGAGTTCAGAGAGGACAAAGGTACAAATCTTGTAGATTTTTTGGAGGAGGTGGAGAAGGTAGTGAGGAGACTACCTTGTTCAGAGTTGAGATCAGTAGAGTTAGTGGGTTTATTGCTTAAGGGTAAAGCCTGGATGTGGTTTTCGAGACATATGGAGACCAGGCTATATGGAGAGCACCCACCCACTTGGGCAGAGTTCCGTCAGGGCCTGATTGATGAGTTCATCACTGAGGGTGTTAGGGCCCATAATCTGGTGAGATTTAAGCAACTTGAGCAGGGAGATAGATCTGTAGAGGAGTATGCCGAGGAGTTTATCCGGCTGGGTCGATATACTGCTCATATAGTACCGACAGAGGCAGATTTGATCAGCAGATTTCGGAGGGTTTACATGCTGCCTTGCATAATGCTCTACTTGCTACAGAGTTCACATCATTGACCACAGTGATAGACAAGGAAAGTCAAATAGAGGAAAAGTACAAGACTGAGAGGGCCAAAAGGGATCAAAAAAGGAAGGATTGCCCAGGATCACAGAGCATGAGGGGGGAGAGCAGCTCCCATTCTAGAATAGTTGACCCAGTGCCTCATTTTGAGCAGAGATCTTTAGGGTAGTCAGAGGCGGAGATTACAGAGTAGGGGACCACCAGTGGTACGATCTACACCTGCATATTCACAGGGCTCATCTAGACCAGCAGTGTAGGCACCTAGTATACCAGTATGTGGATTTTATGGACGGAGGCATGGAGGGGAGTGTTGATTACAGACAAGGGCATGTTTGAAGTGTGGCCAGTAGGGTCACTTCATTAACAGATGCCCTCTTTGGGGTGATCAGCAGTAGCAACCATCGGTTACAGTTTCTCAGCCAGTGGTTCAGGCTAGTCAGAATCAGGGTAGAGAGGCTACTACTAGAGGCAGAGGCAGGGGAGGACAGACTACCAGTGGCAGTCAGGCTCCAGCTGGTAAAGCCTAGGGTAGAGTATTTGCGGTCAATACTCAGGATGCCTAGAGATTAGAGAACATTGTCACAGGAACTATTCTGGTTCAGAATGAGGTTGCTGAAGCCTTATTCGATTCGGGTGAAACTCACTCTTTTGTGTCACCACATTTTGCACCCAAATTGAATAAGGAGAGAAGGTTGTTAGATGTTCCATTGTTTGTTGCTACTCCTATGGGGGATTCTGTGGATGTTGATCATTATTATCCTGATTGTATTGTTGAGATTGATGATCGTATTCTACGTGCTGATTTGATTAAGTTGCTTGTGCTTGAGTTGGATGTGATATTGGGTATGGATTGATTGACTAGACACCAGGCAGTGATAGACTATTATTGGAAGAGGATTAGATTACAGCCTGAGGGGCAGTAGGAGTTTGAGTTTCAGGGTGATATTCAGGAGTTTTGGGTTGACCTTATATCTGCTATCTAGGCTCGGAGGATGATTAGGAAAGGTTGTTCAACCTATTTAGCTCATGTAGTGGATGTACAGAGATCTTCTATTTAGTTAGATTAGATACCGATTATTCAAGAGTTCCCTGACATACTTCCTAAGGAGTTACCAGGATTGCCCCCTGATAGGGAGTTTGAGTTTGAGATAGAGGTGCATACAAGCACAGACCCGATATCCATTCCACTATACAGAATGGCTCCAGTTGAACTGAAGGAGTTGAAGACACAGTTACAGGAGTTATTGTATAAAGGGTTTATCAGACCGAGCATTTCTCCTTGGGGTGCACCGATTTTGTTTGTGAGAAAGAAAGATGGCTCATTGAGGATGTGTATTGATTATAGGCAGCTGAACAAGGTCATAGTGAAGAACAAGTATCCGTTGCCACGGATAGATGACTTATTTGATCAGCTGCAGGGTGTCAGCCATTTTTCTAAAATTGATTTGAGGTATGGGTATTATCAGTTGAAGATTAAGCAGAGTGATATACCCAATACTGCTTTCAGGACCCGCTATGGTCATTATTAGTTTCTGGTTTTTCCATTCGGGTTGACAAATGCTCCAGTGGCTTTTATGGATCTGATGAACAGGATATTCAGGTCTTATTTGAATCGTCTTCATTGATGACATACTTATTTATTCCAAGAGTGAGGAGGAGCATAGGGAGCATTTAATGATAGTGCTACAGACACTTTGAAAGCATCAGTTGTTTGCTAAATTATCCAAGTGTCAATTCTGGTTGACTAAAGTGTGCTTTTTGGACATGTTATCTACAAGGATGGTATTATGGTAGATCCTCAGAAGATTGAGGCGGTAGCTAATTGGCCCCAGCCTACTAGTGTTTCAGAGGTGTGCAATTTTTTGGGTATGGCTGGTTATTATCGGAGGTCTGTGAAGAATTTCTCCCTTATCGCAGCTCCTTTGACTAGACTGATGAGTAAACAAGAGTGGTATGTCTGAACGGATGAGTATGATTGTAGTTTCCAGACTCTGAAGTATTGCCTTACCAGTGCTCCGATTTTGGCATTACCAGTTGAGGGGGAGAAATTTACTGTATATTGTGATGCATCTCAGATTGGCCTAGGGTGTGTTTTGATGTAGATGGGGTAAGGTAATTGCTTATGCTTCTCGTCAGTTAAAGAAGCATGAAGTAAATTTTCTAACTCATAATTTGGAAATGGCAGCTATGATCTTTGCCTTGAAGATTTGGAGACACTATCTGTATAGGTTGAAATGCGAGATATATACTGATCATAGGAGCCTACAATATATATTTCAGTAGAAGGATTTGAATCTGAGGCAGCGCAGATTAGTGGAGCTTCTGAAGGATTATGACTGTGAGATTCTCTATCACCCAGGGAAGGCCAATGTAGTGGTGGATGCCTTGAGCAGGAAATCGATGGGTAGTCTTGCTCATATTGTGGTTGGCAGGAGGCCATTGATCAAAGATTTGAGGCAGTTGGCAGATTTTGGGGTAGAGTTGGATTTGGGTTCCCAGGATTGGAACCAGGCTCCGATAGCCCAATTTCGGGCGAAGTCACTGTTGCTAGATGATATCAAAGTGGCTCAAGATAGAGATCATTATCTTCTGAAGCTGAAGGGAGAGGTTCAGAGTGGCAGGATGACAGAGTTCACTGTTGATGATGGGGTATTGAGATATGGGAGGCGTATCTGTGTACCGGATTGTGATGAGCTACGAGATCAAATTATGCGAGATGCACACTATTCTGCTTACAGTGTACATCCATGGATTACCAAGATGTACCATGATCTCAGAGATGTTTATTGGTGGCCAGGGATGAAGAAAGATTTAGCTCAGTTTGTATCTAAGTGTTTAGCCTGTCAGCAAGTTAAGTTTGAGCATCAGAAGCCGTCAGGGCTACTTCAGGAGATAGAGCTACCAGAGTGGAAATGAGAACATATTACTATAGATTTCATAGTTGGTCTACCACGGACTTTGAGGGGATATGATTCTATTTGGGTGATTGTTGACAGATTGACAAAGTCTGCACATTTTCTAGAGGCTAAGACCAGCTATTTGGCAGCTCAGTACGCACAATTGTATGTTGATAAGATTGTGCATCTTCATGGAGATCTTTTGATGATTATATCTGACAAGGGTACACAATTTACATCTCGGTTTTGGCAGAAATTTCAGGAGGCTATGGGTACCCAGTTACGGTTCAGTACTGCTTTTCATCCGCAGACTGATGGGTAGTCAGAGAGGACGATCCAGACATTGGAGGATATGCTCAGATTATGTGTTATGAATTTCAAGGGTAGCTGGGACTATTATTTGCCACTGATAGAGTTCTCCTACAACAACAGTTTTCACTCTTCTATTGGTATGGCTCCATTTGAAGCACTATATGGTAGGAAGTGCAAATCTCCAGTGTGTTAGGTGGAGCCAAAAGAGAAGTAGCTTGAGGGACCAGAACTTATCAGAGAAACTATGGAGAAGGTTCCTATGATCAAAGAGCAGATGAGGACTGCCTTCAGTAGGCAGAAGGGTTATACTGATCCGAAAAGGAAGGATGTATAGTTTTCAGTTGGTGATAATGTCTTCCTAAAAGTCTCACCGATGAGAGGAGTTATGAGATTTGGGAAGAAGGGCAAGTTATCACCACGATTTATAGGCCCATTCGAGATATTTGAGCGGACTGGCAGTGTGACCTATAGATTGGTTCTTACATCCAGTATGAGCCACGTACATCCAGTTTTCCACATATCGATGCTGCGGAAATATGTGTCGGATCCATCGCACATTTTGGAGATTCAGAATGTGGATCTCTGTGAGGACTTATCCTATGAGGAGCTACCTGTGGAGATCATTGATGGACAAGTCAGAAAGCTTTGAAACAAAGAGATTTTGATGGTCAAAGTGCTATAGAGGAACTAGACAATGGAAGAGTGTACATGGGAAAGCGAGCAGGAGATGTGAAACAGATATCCATCTCTGTTTCAGCTTTGAGGTACGTTTCTATTTAAATTCGAGGATGAATTTATTTGTAGGAGGTAGAATATAATACTCTAGAAAGCCATAACATGTATGCATGAATTAATTCTCAATATGTGGTCCATTATTCTTGAAATGATAGAAAATAATTTTAGAGACACAGTTAGAAAGCAAACTTGACACTTTTTCGAAAACTAGCGGTGTCGGGAACACTGCCGAAAAATTTGCAGTCCGGTCAACAGAAGAATTTCTGAAATTGACTTAGGGGTAAAAGATGACCATAATTTATATGTAATTTTGGTAAAAAGAAAGAAGTGAAAATCATTTAGGAATACTGAAAAAGTAAACAATGACATTTTCATAAATAAAGGAAAATTTAAAGTGAAAAGTGAAAAGTGGTCTGTCAGGGTTACAGAATGACTCCAGAACCATTTTTATAAATAAGTATAAATTAAAATAAGCTTATACATTCCCCACTTTGAATTTAAAATCCTGACAGAATTGTCAGAATAAATTATATAAGATTTAAGAACCAAAGTGTAAATGATAGAAGTTTGAGAGTTTAGTTATAATTTTCCATTTGATTTTGTCTTATATTTGCCATCACCAATCTGTGTTCTTCTTCTCCATTTTCTTTCTTCCATTGTCATAGCTTCCTTTCTTCTTCTCCATCTTCCATTTTTCTCATTCCTTATAGTTTTCTTTAGGAATTTGATGAAAAAGTGGTAATTCAAGGTAGCTGAACTCATTTCTACCATTAATTTGAAGTGGGAAGCAAAGGATATGGACAATTTTCATCACAAAGATTTCAGCCATTTGGGTGTTATTGAGGTAAGAGTTTATTTCTTGAGTTTGATTGATGATTTAATATTTATTTAGGTTGAATTAGATGGGTATAATGTTTAATTGCTTCAATTGTTGCAAATTTGATGGAATTCCCAATTTGTGTTGGTTATTTGAAGTTGTAAGATTGGATATGTTGAATTAGTGTTAGGAATTGTTAATTGTGGTTAGAAATGGTTAAATAGATATGAATGAACAACTAATTGATGGATAATTTGATGTAGAATTGGAGATTGTTAAAGGTGATTTTCAAAGTAGCAAATTTGGGGAAATTCAGTGGAATTGATTCAATTGGAGTGTGAATTGGCTAATTGGATCATTAGGTGAGTTTACATTGCATCATTTAACATGTTTGAATCATTAAAATGTTGATTCAAAACCTTTGGCAAAAACCCTATGTTGGCCGAACTAACCTAGCCTTATTTTGCCTATTGAATTGCTTGATTTTCTTTGATTTTTCCTTGCCATTTTGAGTCATTTTAAATGTTTTTTAAATTGTGTTTTTTGTTACCTTGACTTTGGTTGCCAATGTGGTTTGTTGTTGATTTGAATGGGAAAGTCAATTTTGCACCAAGACCTAATCTATTGGCTTGCCATTGTGTGCCCACCAAGTGTTTGATGAAATGCCTAGTTCATTTGCCATTGGCCTATTGGTTTGCATTCCATAGGCCTACCAATTGAATGACATTGTCACCAGCAATGTTGACATGCCAATTGACCTACCAATTTCGGCCACCGAACCAACTTTTGTTCCATACTATTATTGTTTACCATAACATATCTCCTTGCTTAATTGTTGTATTTTATTATGCCATTGATCCATATTCTATGCAATTTGATTGATATTGATCATATTGACAGTGATGGTACCATTGTTGCATAATGGTATCTATTGAAATGTTATTTCCTTCTATTGACCTAAATGTGGTTTGACAGAGCTGCCTCACCGACAGGGTAGTGGATACATACTATCAGCAATGTGCACATTGATATTGATGCCCTAGCTGGGAAGGATTTATGGTTCCAGCCATAGGATCTGATCAGTCTTATGTCTATGTGATATGTGATCGACTATGTGATTACACATAGTCTACGAGTTCATGGCCCTTTTATCTGTCTCACCATAATGATTTCCCTGATTGGATATGACCATTGGTATTCCTACTGTTCACCGATACTGATTTTGTCATTTATATGATTTACCATGTACTATTATTTCTTATCCTGTATAAACCATTATTTGACCTTATATTTCATTGTGATGCATGTAAATTCAGTGAGTATCATATATACTCATTCTTTTTTTGTTTACTCATTTTAGGAGAGGAGTAGGGTGCAGAATCCCGACATCTGTTTCTCTGTGGATTTTTGCTACGGACTTTCTGATGTATATATATCTGGATTACTGTATTTCATTATTTTTGGAGTTCATTATCTAGCTGCTCCATGGGTATCTACGGGTTAGCTAGGAAATGAACATGTATATATAATGCTTATGATATATTTGAGGTATATGTTGATATTATGACATGATATATATATGTACAGCCAATTGCAGAATGCATGACAGAATAATTGACAGAATAATAGAATAAATGGTAACTAATAAATATGGATAATAAATTGAGATTTATAGATGATACATGTGATATTGGATTCTACGGGTGCCGGTCGCTATTGGCATCTCCCGTGCCCTAAGACCGTCGCAACTTGGGAAACCAGGTCGTGACAGAGGTGGTATCAAAGCACTAGGCTTACAGAATGTGAATCTAGTTTATAGATGAATAGTGACTGTATTACAGAGGAATAATGACTAGTTACAGAATGGGGTAGAATTAGGTATATCATAGAGCATAGGATTTCCTTTGTCATCCTTTGCTGTTATCGTCTATTATATGTTAGTATTCTGTGTTTTTACTATATTCTGAGACTGTTTTCATATTTTACTGACAGATTATAGACATGTCTGACAGTAGAGACAGAGACACTAGGGAGGATGAGGTTGCCTCTAATGAGTCCCTAGTGAGGGAGATTAGTGTATCAGAGGGTCCGTCTCAATCTTGACAGACTTCAGAGGACTCAGAGAGGGGAGATGATCCGTGGAGGGTTGAGATGATGACAGGTTTGATGGAGCTGAGGAGGAAGATGGCTAAGATTAGGAGGGAGAGACAGCAGGCATAACCACCACCTACTCCTGCAGTAGTACCTCCACTAGTAGTACTTGAGGTAGTGGTACTGGCTCCTGTACAGCTAGTGGGGGCTCAGAGGGAGCCAGCTGTATAGGGAGGCAGGAGAGAGATAGAGGAGGGAGAAGGCTCCATGTTTAGCTTTCTGAAGCTAAACTTACCAGAGTTTAGAGAGGACAGAGGTACATATCCTGTAGATTTTTTGGAGGAGGAGGAGAAGGTAGTGAGGAGACTACCTTATTCAGAGTTGAGATCAGTAGAGTTAGTGGGTTTATTGCTTAAGGGTAAGGAATGAATGTGGTTTTCGAGACATATGGAGACCAGGCTATATGGAGAGTACCCACCCACTTGGGCGGAGTTCCTTCAGGGCCTGATTGATGAGTTCATCACTGAGGGTGTTAAGACCCATAATCTGGTGAGATTTGAGTAGCTTGAGCAGGGAGATAGATCTGTAGAGGAGTATGCCGAGGAGTTTATCCGGCTGAGTCGATATGCTACTCATACAGTACTGACAGAGGCATATTTAATCAGCAGATTTCGAAGGGTTTACATGCTGCCTTGCATAATGCTCTACTTGCTACAAAGTTCACATCATTGACCACAGTGATAGACAAGGCAACTCAAATGGAGGAAAAGTACAAGACTGAGAGGCCAAAAGGGATAAAAAAAAAGGAAGGATGGCCCAAGATCACAGAGCATGAGGGGGGAGAGCAGCTCCCATTCTAGACCAGTTGACCCAGTGCCTCGTTTTGAGCAGATATCTTCAGGGGGTAGTCAGAGGCAGAGATTACAAAGTAGGGGACCACCAGTGGTACGATCTATACATGCTTATTCATAGGGCTCATCTAGACCAGCAGTGCAGGCACCTGGTATACCAGTATGTGGATTTTTGTGGACGGAGGCATGAAGGGGAGTGTTAATTACAGAGAAGGGCATGTTTGAAGTGTGGCCAACAGGGTCACTTCATTAACAGATGCCCTTTTTCGGTTGATCAGTAGCAGCAACCATCGGTTACAGTTTATCAGCCAGTGGTTCAGGCTAATAAGAATCAGGATAGAGAGGCTACTACTAGAGGCAGAGGCAGGGGAGGACAGACTCCCAGTGGCAGTCAGGCTCCAGCTGGTAGGAGCCAGGGCAGAGTATTTGCGGTCAACACTCAGGATGCCCAGAGATCAGAGAACATTGTCACAAGTACTATTCTGGTTCAGAATGAGGTTGCTGAAGCCTTATTCGATTTGGGTGAAACTCACTCTTTTGTGTCACCACATTTTGCACCCAAATTGAATAAGGATAGGAGACTGTTAGATGTTCCATTGTTTGTTGTTACTCATATGGGGGATTCTGTGGATGTTGATCATTATTATTTTGATTGTATTGTTGAGATTGATGATCGTATTCTGCGTGCTGATTTGATTGAGTTGTTTGTGCTTGAGTTGGATGTGATATTGGATATGGATTGATTGGCTAGACACTGGACAGTGATAGACTATTATCGGAAGAGGATTAGATTACAGCCTGAGGGGCAGTAGGAGTTTGAGTTTTAGGGTGATATTCGGGAGTTTCGGGTTGATCTTATATCTGCTATCCAGGCTCAAAGGATGATTGGGAAAGGTTGTTCAACCTATTTAGCTCATGTAGTGGATGTACAGAGATCTTCTGTTTAGTTAGATCAGATACCAGTTGTTCAAGAGTTCCCTGACGTATTTCCTAAGGAGTTACTAGGATTGCGCCCTGATAGGGAGATTGAGTTTGAGATAGAGGTGCATTCAGGCACAAACCCGATATCCATTCCACTATTTAGAATGGCTCCAATTGAACTGAAGGAGTTGAAGACACAGTTACAAGAGCTATTAGATAGAGGGTTTATCAGACCAAGTAGTTCTCCTTGGGGTGCACCGATGTTGTTTGTGAGAAAGAAAGATTGCTTATTGATGATGTGTATTGATTATAGGTAGCTAAACAAGGTCACAGTGAAGAACAAGTATCCGTTGCCACGGATAGATGACTTATTTGATCAGCTACAGGGTGCCAGCCATTTTTCTAAGATTGATTTGAGGTCTGAGAATTATCAGTTGAAGATTAAGCAGAGTGATATACCCAAGACTGCTTTCAGGACCCGCTATGGTCATTATGAGTTTCTGGTTTTGCCATTCGGGTTGACAAATGCTTCAGTGGCTTTTATGGATCTGATGAACAGGGTATTCAGGTCTTATTTAGATAAGTTTTTCATTATCTTCATTGATGACATACTTATTTATTCTAGGAGTGAGGAGGAGCACAGGGAGCATTTGAGGATAGTGCTACAAACACTTCGGGAGCATCAGTTGTATGCTAAATTATCCAAGTGTCAGTTCTGGTTGACTAAAGTGTGCTTTTTGGGACATGTTATCTGCAAGGATGATATTATGGTAGATCCTTAGAAGATTGAGGTGGTAGCTAATTGGCCCTAGCCTACTAGTGTTTCAGAGGTGTGCAGTTTTCTGGGTATGGCTGGTTATTTTTGGAGGTTTGTGAAGAATTTCTCCTGTTATGGTCATTAAGAGTTTTTGGTTTTGCCATTCGGGTTGACAAATGCTCCAGCGGCTTTTATTAATATGATGAACTCTTGCCTAGACAAAGGCTTAGTAAGGGAATCAACAATTTGTTATTTAAGGGAAATGTGAGCCACTTAAAGAACTGTCACGACCCACTTTTAGGCCGCGACGATCCTAGGGTACGGATAGACTTAAGGTCACCGGAAACCCGTAGAACCCATTAAACAGTCCATTCATCAATCAATCATTCTTAATCCATTCATTAATAGTTAAATCCCAATTATTACTTAAAAATTTTTATAGAAAATTTGCCAAAGTTCCCTTTGAAATTTTAATACTACTCCAGACCCAAAATTGGGTCTTTCATAAATTACACAGCCTGACCTAAAAAAATTTTCACTTCCAATAATTTTGCCAACCTTATACCCTAAAATTCACAGTTTAACAGCCATATAAAACACTTCTATATGTTCATTCCATTCATAACATACCTCAGTCTATTAACATGTATTTTCTTTATCAGTATTTTAATCATTATCATATATCGTACCATATTCATTTTTTTAGCATCAGTTATCATTTCAGTTTTAATAACTGTTAATATATATATATATATATATATATATATA
>CANXYC011541459.1:0-17332 GCA_948193065.1 Aleurites moluccanus | reverse complement strand
AATTATGAATGAATAATGCATGAATCATATATATAGACTCACCTCAGACAAAAACTCCAATATTCCTCAACATGCCTAATTGGCCCGTGACTCACCGTCCGCGGCCCTTGCTCGAAAAGTTTCCCCTATATTAATTAAATAATTCCGGTAAGAATTATACTTAATACTTTTCACATCAAAGACATATCAAAGCATATCAACATGTATAAGCACATATGCTATACACTAAAGACCCCTCACACATTTGACACTTTCTATTCCTTTATGCAACAAATACCATTCTATCACCATATTTTATTCACATTTCATATGTTCATCACTTATACACTATATTAAGAACTCATATATACTTAGTTCATAATTTCATATCAAGCATACACCATAACTCATATATGCTTTCCAAGTACTTATATCAATCATCTTTTACATATCTAAACCTATACATTTCCATTACTTATACCATTAAACCATATTTAAACTTTACCTTTCAAATTGCATCAACCTAACATATTAAACTAACAAATTCAATATGGTTCCACCTAAATGGAAATCATTCCATTCATCCATTTTTCAACACCAATCAATCATGCAACATATATATACACCAAATGCAAATCATTCATCCATGTACACCTATTAAACATCAAAGTACAATACTCATTTAAGTACCTCAAGTTTCGATCCAAATGTCACTCCATCCAAATGATTTTCTTTCCATCAAATGACCATTAATTCATGTTAAACACATCAAATACACATCATTCAAGCCTTTAAACCTATCAAACATCAAAATACAACACCATTACACATCATTATCAATTTCGGCCAAACTAAGTTTCCATTCAAATGGATTTGTTTCAATCATTTAACTATTAATTCATATCATACACATTAAATACAACTCATTTGAACCAAAAGATTCATCAAAATCATACTATGATTCATATTTCTTCCTATTAGGGTTTCATTCTAATTTTTGATTTTTCTTCCAACCAAAACATGTTTTGGATACTAAATATCAGCAAAGAACATCTTAAGAGCATAATTAAACCAAAAGAATGGTAAAATCAATCACTTACCGAAAGTTCTTCAAAACCTTCAAAACTTTGATTTTTTGCTTTTTCTTATTTTTCTTTAGAATCTAAAGCTATACTTGTGTTTATAATGGTGAAATTAACTAGTTTCTATCAAGAAATGAAAGAAAACTACAAGCTTTGGCAAAGATCAAGGTTGGTAGAAACTTAGCAATGGAGGAGAGAGAAATTTGGTTGGTGAATATGATAAGGAAGATGAAAAGGTGGAGAAAAATCAACTAAATATCAAAGGCATGATCAAATACATTGAGCTTATGATAGAAATAGTGAAACCTAGCAATCCAACCATCCATTTCTTCATCATTTCATCCAATGGTTTGATTTAGGTAAGCCTAGAATGATAACATAAGCTTGCATACTCCATATAAGTCCATATCTCAAAAGAAAAGACTAAATTGCCCTTTGTTCAAATTTGATCCTTATCCGAGCAGTTTTTCCCGAACTTATCTTCTACCGGGTTTAATTCTCTAATAAATCTTCAAATAAATATAATATCATCATTTTCATGTCCTAATATTCTTTTCTACCTTCAAATATCATGTTAATTTCCATAAAACTCGAAAGGGTGTGAATTGACCATTTTACACCCAGTTCACCCAAAACTCAAATTTATCCAATTTCTTCCTAACAGCCTTTAAACCACTTTTATGTGTATAATACTTCCTAAAACATGCATATACATTCAATTCAAACATAAATATGCAATGATATATAACTTTCAAACAAAGAACAAATCTTCTAGGTTTGCCCTTTAGAGTTCAGGTTCTAAACTTTAACTGAAGTGCGACACATGCATAACTTCTTAGCAAATCAAGATGATATGAAAGAAAGAGATGCTCCTGAACCAAACAATACTCTTGCATTTTGAGCTTAGATAGAAAGAATACATATGACAACTGCATTTGAGGCTTGGGCCTCCTGCTGATTGAGTGTAAAAACTCTCTCTCTTCCTCTACCCAAAGAAGTTTGACCCGGAGCTTGAATTGCAGATGAACCTGATCCTCGGCCCACTTCTGTACCTCTGTTATACCCTCAGCCTACCCCAACTTGAGTACTACTACTCCCCACTCTCTCTATTTGAATAGTAGTCTGCAAAGCTGGTGATCTCATGGTAGTCACTATCCGTGGGCAATCTTTTACAAAGTGTCCAAGCTGTCCATAGTGGAAACAAGCCCCTATCTCTACATGACATGGTCCTAAATGTCTCTTTCCATAAGTAGGACACTAGAAATTTCCCCCCCAAAGGTGCAAAACTAGTTGTTCCCCTGCTCATCTATAAAGTAAGTCTAGAATGATTGGGCCTGTACCGTGATCTTTCTGGTTGTCCTCTGAACCCACTATGAGGAGTAGACTGCCTCAAAATATCCATACTACTCACTCCATTGCTATCCCTATTAGGCCTAGAGGAACCCTCAACTTTAGCCTTCTTCTTCTACTCTCTTTCTGCTTTCAATTCCATTTCCTGTTTCTTAATCATTCTGGCCTTATCCACTAGTTTGGAATATGAGTCAAACTCATGAGTAGTTAGCACACAAAACAATGGAGGAATCAAACCTCTCTTAAAGTGCTGAATTCGAGCAGCCTCTATAGAAACCAATGCTGGAGCATACTTACTTAGCTGACTAAACCTCCTAGCCTACTCCGATATGCTCATTTCCATAGTTTCAACCAGTCATTCAAACTCTACAGCTTTACCCTCTCTCACATTTTCTAGAAGAAACTCATCCATAACCATAGTCTAAAACTATTCCCAAGTTATATCCATATTAGCCGGAGTAATCCAGTCACACTTCTCTTATACTAATCTCGGGCATCATTCCACATCAAGTGGCCCATAAACTCCACTACCCTTCTATCTGGTATCCTCAAAAGTTGAACTTTATCCTCTATTATCTCAAGGAAATTAGTGGGATCCACATATCCCTTATACTCTGTAGGCTTGACTTTCATAAACTTCTCGAAAGACACCTCTTCAACCTGTGGCATAAAAGGTGGTGGTGGAGGAACCACCGGTGGAACAGAAGCTACCGATGCTGGAGGAACCAGTTGTTGCAATCGCTATGTGATAAGCGCCTCCAATCTCTCATAGTTTTGTTGCATCATATCAAATCTCTATGCCACCTCAGCATCCATCTAAGGTGCAGGTGGATCAACCACTCCCTCTCCGACACTGCCCTACAAAACTCTCCTTTAAAGGATCTTCCCTTCTAGGGCAACCTAATCTATGCCCACGATCTCTACCTCTTCTCGGAGGCATCTCAAAACTGATAAAGGAAAACAAACAACTTAGATTCATAACATGCTGGCAAACGCAGATCTATACCAAAGGAATACAAAACAATGACAAGACATGAATCCTATGCTCCATAGTTTATTTATTCAATCACACTTAAGCCAGTGAACTTGTACATCTATCTATCTATCTATAAATTACATCTATAGCTCTGATACCAATTTTGTCATACCCCAAAACCAAAAGTGTGACGGTCCTAGGGCAAGGGTAGGTTTAAGGCTACCATAAACCCATAGAACACAAACCTAGATCAACAATCAATAATAAAATTCTATAGCCATATAATATACTTCAATAGATACATAATCCATCAATACAATATCACTTGTTTCTTATCGATTAAAAGATAAAATACCATCATCAATAAGGAACAAGGATCACCAATTAGCTTAATCCTATCTTAATTCTAATATAATTCAATCTATGGAGCTACTACGATTAGTATTCCAAAAATAATACAAAACATTATATAATTATCAAGTCAATACATTAGCTTCTTTGAGAGAAAAACAATTAAGAAGCTCTGTTTATCCTGTCAACAGGTTCTCTAGCACCTGAAATCCACAATAGAAAGAAAGAATGAGGAGAAAACTCAATAAGTTATAGAAAACTCAATAAGTTATAGGGTTTTATGTTGATTAATCAATAATAGATCGAATTCAATATATATATATATTGAAATCCACAATAGAAAGGAACAATAGTAACAATAGTTTATGAACAATAAGAATACATTTAATGACAAATATATATTCATGCCTACAAAGAAATGATACCCATAAATGTGACGATAGTACAACCATCAAATTCATACCATCCATCCATTAAGATGCTACGATCTTAAACGATATATATGCTTGATCAGAACATACGTCCTAGGGCCGATAGGCCTCTCCTAAGTAAAGCCACTGATACAATTCGACCTTATGAGCTAGGTCGATAGTTCACACAACCCAATGATTTCTTCCTCATTGGAAGGGCGTTCTAAATCATCAATAACCATACAATTGATACAAGGGACAATGGGTGGGTCTAGAGACCCCATATTTTCAATATCATTAACAATATTCAATAGGCTTTCAATAATTGTATATGACCCAAATGGTCTTTCAAAGATAATACATTTCAATGATGGCCTAATGCCTAATGATATTACAATATCAAAATAATAATATTCAATATGAAATTTAGTCTACAATATGAAATTTAGTCTAAGAATAATGACTAAACTTCATTCAAGAACAATTTTAACAAGTGTGGATTTCATAACAAAGAACAAATTATTCCATAACTTACGTCAAATCCAAAGCAAATAGCTCAACTATCACCACAATCAACAATCCTTAGGTCCTTGGGTTCATCAAGCCTAAAACAATAAATTCCCAAAAATGGATCAATTAGGGTTTCCTTCCCCAAAGCCATAACACAAAGAATTCTAAGATTCTATACCTCTTAGTATTCAATAAAATGATTCCTAATACCAATTAAACCATTAAATAAAGAGTTACTATTCATATAAATCCATAAATCTCATAACTCCCATATCAACCATAATCAATGGCAATAAATGCTCATAAAAGACTACCTACAACCCATAAACGACTAATCTAATAATTCCATAACCCATAAACAACCATAAAAGCAAAGATTTAGGATTTACCTTCAAAACCTTAACAAGAGATTTCAGACTACCTACAACCCATAAACGACTAATCTAATAATTCCATAACCCATAAACAATCATAAAAGCAAAGATTTAGGATTTACCTTCAAAACCTTAACAAGAGATTTCTTGAGAAGAGAAGCCCTTGAAGTGATTTGATGCCTTAAAATATGTTTCCCATGAAGAATCCTTAAAGAAAATAGTTATTTGGGTGATCAAAGGATAATAGGGAAGGTTAGTTGAGAAATGGGGAAGAAATGAGAAGAAGAAGAAGAAGAAGAAGAAGAAATTTATGGTTTCCGATTTTCAAAAATATGAAAATGACTTCTATATGTAGAGCCCAAAGTCTCACACCTATGGAGAATGAATTCACACCCATGAAGAATGAATTCACGCCCAAAGTCTCACACCCATGGAGAATGAATTCACACCCGTGAAGAATGAATTCAAGCCCGTGAAGAATAAGTTTCTCCCGTGAAGGATAAATTCACGCCCATGAATAACAAAAAGTCAATTTCTCATATTTAGATAGAGAGAAAAATAACGGTCATGATAAGGGTTCACTCCCATAAAACAACAAGGTACATTCACGGCTGTGATAAGAGTTCACACCCGTGAAAGAAAGCAAATTCACATCAAGGCAATCACTTCTCAAAACCATTCTAACACTCACCAAAACAACTCTAAGATTTACTAATACACTCTAAACAATATCTATGACAAAGAAACAATTTTATAACAATTAATCAATACAAATCTATAACCATGGGACTATCAAGAACCTCATGCAACCATGTAAATCAAAATCTTAGGTGTTACAATAAGTGTTTGATTATGGAAATTATAGAGCATAGGAATTTTGTCTTATCAATATTCTATTATCCTTTGTTGTGAATCTGTGTTTCTGTCTGATCTAAATCAAAATTATTTTTTTTGTTATCAGTTCTGATATGCCTCATAGATGAGGTTATGGTAGAGGTTGAGGACGTAGTCGTCCTAGGAGAGATGTTCCTTTTGAGACCGATTCTGTTGGCCAAATGAGGGATAATGAGGTTTCTCCAGCACCTCTATTGGATATGGCTTAGAAATTTGAGTGGTTGAAGCGTAATTATGAGATGATAGCTGGGTATATTGCCTAATAGAGGTAACAGGCTTCTCCCGTTCAGGTGGCTTTAGCTCTGCCACCACCTACAGCTTCGGTAGCTCCTCTTGTTATTCCTCTTCAGCCGCATTTGGTTCCGTAGTTTGAAGAGGCATCTTTTGAGAAATTCTTGAAACTGAAGCCAATATAATAGAAGGGTGAGGTAGACCCTACTGAGTTCTTGGAAGAAGTAGAAGATAAAACATAGATTTTGAGGGTTTCAAATAGGGGAGATGTGGATTTGCAAGTCACCTTGTGGAGGGTGATGCCCGTGACTGGTTCAAGAGGAGTATTCTTTGTTTTCTTAGAGGTAATGAGGATATCATTTGGGTTCGTTTCAAGGAGTTTGTGATGAAGGAGTTTCTTCTGGAATTAGTTAGAGAGACTAGAGCCTTGGACTTTGAGAGGCTTGTACAAACTCCTGATATATTTGTATTTGAATATGCTAAGAGGTTTAGCAATTTGAGTAAGTTTTCTCCTGCTCTAGTGCCTGATGAGGCAACGTGGATTCATGAGTTCATAAGGGGATTGTTGACCCCATTATTCAAGATTCTATCAGTCAAGGAGTTTGATTTCTTTTCCACATTGGTGGATAAGGTGAGAGTTATTGATAACCTAGAGATGGAAGCTAGGTCTACTAGGGAGTAGAGGAAGAAGGAAAAAATAAGAGGTTCATCTAAGTCAGGTAACGATGAGGGTAGAGTGAAGAGTATGGGGGTTTCTCTTTAAACTACATAGGTTGGTTCTAAAGGTCAGTTAGGTCGATCTCAATAGAAATATAGTACTTCCAGGCATATTATATAGATGAGTTATGGTTATGGTAATTTGACATCTCCTAGGGGTTCAGTTCCTTTATGTTCCACATGTAGAAAGAAGCATTCCGACCAATGCTACAGGGAGATAAGTGCTTGTTTTAGATGTGGTCAACCGGGCCACTTTATGAAGGATTGTCCCCAGGCATTGCATTCAGATAGACCTCAGGCTTTCTAATCTGAAGTTCAGATAAATAGGGAAGGAGGCGTATTCAGTTTGGCATAAGAGGTATGGATAGAGGCCAGGATATGGGCAGAAGTTCTAGTCAGATGGTGGGATAGGCTTCAGGGCAGGCACCGACTGGTAGAGGCAGAAAAAGAGTTTTTCTTTGACTCAGCATGAGGCTTAAGCCTTAAACACAGTTTTGACAAGTATTATTCCTATTCAAGCTTTAAATGCATGAGTTCTATTTGATTCTGGTGCCATACATTCCTTTTGTTTCTTCATATTTTGCAAAGAAATTTTATGTGGCATGTAAACTTCTAGATTCTACATTCGTTATGTCAACTCCTTTAGAGGAGAAAATAGAGGTGAATAAGGTTTATCCTTCTTATTTATTGAGCTTTAATGGCAAGAGTTTGGAGGTAGATTTGGTTGAACTGCCAGTGTTAGAGTTCGATGTGATATTGAGAATAGATTGGTTGTCCAAGTATTTTGATGTTATTGATTGTAATAGGAAGAAGATTATGTTCAAGCCACCTTCGGGTGAAGAGTTCGAGTTCCAAGGGGAAAGGAGTGTGGCTCCTTATAATCTGATATCGGCCATTGAGGAGATTGTTAAAGAAAGGATGTCAAGGGTATTTGGCGTATGTCCGAGACACGAAAAAGGAAGTGAAGGGCATTGACCGGATTCTTGTTGTGCATGAGTTTGTAGATGTATTTCCGGAAGAATTGTCTAGTTTGCCACTAGATAGAGAGATTAAGTTCAACATTGAAGTACTTCCATACACTAATCTGATATCAATATCTTTGTATCTTACGACCCTTATTGAATTAAAAGAATTGAAGTTGCAACTATAAGACTTATTGGATAAAAGGTTCATAAGGCCTAGTAGTTCAACTTGGGGTACTCTGGTGTTGTTTGTTAAGAAGAATGATGAATTTATAAGATTGTGTATTGATTACTGGCAACTCAATAAAGTCACTATTCAAAATAAATATATGCTTCCTTGGATTGATGACTTGTTTGACCAATTGTAGGGAGCGAGTCATTTCTCTAAGATTGACTTAAGATTAAGTTACCATCAATTGATGATTAAGAAGGATGATGTGCTTAAAACTATTTTTAGAACTAGGTATGGTCACTACGAATTTTTGGTACTACCATTTGGGTTGACGAATGCACCAGCTGCTTTAATGGATTTAGTGAACAAAGTCTTCAAATTGGATTTAGTGAACAGAGTCTTCAAACCATTCTTAAATAGGTTTATGATTGTGTTCATTGATGACATATTGGTGTATTCCAATAGTAAGGAAGAGCATGAAGAGCATCTGCGAATGGTTCTGTATACTTTGAGGGAACATCAACTTTATGCTAAGTTTTCTAAGTATGAATTCTAGATTGATAAAGTTTGCTTTCTGGGATATGTGATTAATAAAGATTAGATTTTTGTAGATCTAAATAAAGTTGATGCGATTTTGGATTGTCCTATACCTACCAATGTGACAGAAGTTAGGAGTTTTCTGGGTCTAACAGGCTATTATCAGAGATTTGTTCATGATTTCTCTAAGACAATTGCTCCTTTGAATAAGCTCACTCAGAAGCAAGTGAAGTTCTAATGGTCTGATAAATGTAAGGACAATTTTCATAAGTTAAAGACTTGTTTGACTAGTGCTCCAATTATAGCATTACCTTCTGGTGAGTGTGGTTTTGTGGTTTATTGTGACGTTTCAAGAGTGGAACTTGGTTGTGTTTTGATGTAAATGGTAAGGTGATAGCTAATGCTTCTCGTCAGTTGAGGAAACATGAGTTGAATTACCCGACCTATGATTTGGAGATGGTGTCGGTAGTGTTTGCTTTGAAGATTTGGAGACACTACATGTATGGTGAGAAGTGTAAGATCTACACTAATCATAAGAGCTTGAAGTATTATCTTTCAACAGAAAGGCTTGAATTTTAGGTAAAGGAGATGGATGGAATTGCTTAAGGATTATGATTGTGATATTTTGTATCATCTGGGTAAGGCTAATATTGTAGTTGATGCCTTGCGTCAGAAATCATTGGGGAGTTTGGCTCACATTCAGGTGAGTAGGAGATAGTTGGTTAATGAATTTTAGAGTTTACATGACATAGGCATTCAGTTTGACTTGTCTGATGTTGGAGCACTGTTAGCATATTTTCGAGTTAAATCATTTTTAGTTGATTACATTAAGGAAGCCCAAGATAGAGATCTTTGCTTGGTCAAGTTGAAAAATGAAGTAGAATCAGGGAAAGCTCTGGAATTCACCATTAGAGATGGTGTATTAAGATACAATACACGGTTATGTGTTCCTGCAGTGAATGATCTGATTGAGCAAATGTTGAGGAAAGCTCATTATGTCAGTTACAATGTGCATCTAGGTGCCACCAAGATGTATCATGATGTTAAAAATTCATATTGGTGGTATGAAATGAAAAGAGATATAACAGAGTTTGTGGCTAAGTGTTTGACTTGTCAACAAATTAAATTTGAGTATCAGAAACCATCTAGGTTGCTTTAGCAATTACTATTGCCATAGTGGAAATGGGAGAGGATAACGATAGATTTTATGGTAGTGTTGCCAAGGACTTCAAGTGGATATGACTCCATTTGAGTGATTGTGGACAAAATCGAGTCATTAAAAAAAATTACACAGCCTGAAAAAAGAATTATTTTTACACTCCCAATAATTTGGCATCCTTATACCCTCCACTTCACAGTTCACAAAGACATACATGACACTTCTAAATCTCTTTCAAAATATGTGAATTTCACTTTAGTTTTTTCAGTATCACTGTCTTTATCATTTCACTGTCTTTATTACTTCACTATCATTATCATTATCATTATCAATCATTAAGCATTACACATTATAGTCATTCATTACTAAACTTTAATAGCAAATCACTTAATTGTCAATTACTTCACTGTTTATACATTATAATAGTACTTAATCACCTAATTATACATAGTACCATAGAGCTCTAAGAGTTGACACTTATGCCCTTTAGAGAATAAAATTATACCACAATGTACTTAACGTCTCAAGTCGGAAAAGAAATTGACTTGGAATTAGGCTTCTCTATCTCATCCCTGAAAAAAAAATTATAAACCACTATATAGTGAGTATAACTTAGTGAGTAAAATACATATATCATGCTTATAAGATTAATTCTTTTTAATAATAAAGAAAGGCTAACAAGATATATTTGAGAATATTGGTTAACAATAAATAGATAAAGATGATACCAATAAAGAAATATGGAACACATAAATCATTGCTCAATAAATCAATGAATTAATAATAATAGTAAGAAGTATGACATAAAATTTTGTGTCCATATAATCCACAGAAAAGCTACATATCTCAGTAGCAATCAATCAATTTGAGCATAAGGTTGATCAGACCTTATGGTCAGGACTTTACTCCCTCCTAACTAGGGTCCACATAGAATACTCATTGTGCATAATGCCAATGTAGTAAACCCTACCACATCGATGGACCTTTCTATCATAATCATATCATTGTATCAATGAGATTCACATAGAGTAGCCATATAACAAATAATCACATTTAAGATTCTATATCAATAATCAAGAGTTAATGAAAGATATATTCAAGTAATGAAGATAATTGGGGAAGTTAATGTAATTCATATATATATATATATATATATAATCAAATTTTAGCAAAACCAATTTAGAATAGAATAAAAGTCCAAAGTAGAAGGATTCAATAATTCCAATGGAGTAAGACAAAGCATTAATATATGTACATTACTCACCTTTGCTTATGACTTGTACATTTTCCTTTTCCTTTATCATTGATTCTTTGCCTTATCTCTTATGGTACCCATCATGTCTCTTATTCATTTTTTACTCTACATATCTAATTAATTTTGAATTTAGACACTATTTAACATAAAATTACATTAATTACACTTATATTTAAGAAATTCCTAAATTTTCCAAATCACTAAGATTTTTCTGTGTAACATTCCATACTGGCAGCTTGTATTCCTTAATCCATATCTCTTTATACATTTATCCAAATGTTTTAATTCTTCTTCTTACTTAAACTAGATATACCAAGCTCTAACATATCCAAAATTTACCTTATTCCCGTTACTACACAATTTATAGTGTTAATTTAAACTTAACCTTATAACCAGCCCTGCTGCTCTGTATTCTGTCTGTAATTCTATTCTGGCAGTCTATATTGTTTATCTATATCTCATTCTATACTTAACCAATTATTACAATTATTTTTCCTATTGAAAATAGACATATAATATTATAACATATCCAAATTTCAGAATATTTGGATCACTGTAAAATTATTAGTGAAATTTCAAATTTAAACTAATGTCCTGAAAATTTTATCCGAATAGACCCTATTTCCATATCCATAATTAATATCGTGTTCATCCAATTACAAAAAATTTTTACTGTAATTTAGATAACATATAAATTAACATTTTTTATTTTTAATACTTTCTCTAATTTAGAATTTAGAGTCCTCATATTAATAAAATTCAGTATCCTATGTTCTGTTTATCAGTCAATTCGGGAAGTCTATACTTATGGCTCAATATATCATAAACCACAAATCTAATTGCTAAAAAATTTACAAACTTATAAATAAGACATAAATGAATACTTTTTATGTTGAACATTTCTTTAATTATATCCCTATCATTCTGTATAATTAAAATACAGTAGCAAAATTTCAGAAAACCTAATTCTAGCAAGTCACAGTTTTTACTCAACAAAATCTTTCCTCACTTCGAATTTTACAAATTCCTTTTACAGACATATAATTAACATATTTATATACAATTTTTATGTTTTTAGCAATCTCAAATTCAGTCATTAGAATTTTGGATTACTACTTATAAATTACTGCTTTAACACAGATTCAAAATCCTCTTTTAAACCCTAATCCATTCTTAACACTTTGAGCTCAATTAGCTCAATTATTTGTTAAATCAAGCTATAGAACTCTTAAATATAATTAAAAAATGATAAGTTTAGAATCATTATCTTGCACTAAGATAATTCTTTTCCTTCTCTTTTTCTTTCCCAAAACAGCTTAACGTAATCTTCATCAACTTCCTTTCTTCACTCTTATTTCTCTCATCTCTTCCTATCTAATTTTGGTTGATTTCTTTGGAAGGGTTAAGAAATATTTTTGGTTGTTTTTTTCTTTATGTGATTCGGCTCTCTCTCTCTCCCAATAGCTAACCATTCCCTTTTCTTTTATATACTCCATACATATTAGACAAAAGTAATATAGAAAATTATAGAATTTTTTAGAATTGCCAAATATTTACTTTCTATTTGAACATACAAGATAATCTTTAATCAAATATTACCCCATTCATTTACTTTGGCAGGCCAACTCATGCTCCCATTCTAGAATTTTGGTATAAACGAGTGGGTTCCACAACTTTGCTTAATTAAACTTTGGCCTAAAATTTTTCTTAAATGCATTTTGACCCCAAAATTTTCTGTAATTTTTTTTTTATTTTATTTAGATTCAACCTCAAGTGTGGGGAGTGAAATACCTTATCTTGGGTTGTTCTATCATTTAAAAATAATTTTGGGTCAATTTTGGATCTCAGATAGTGGATTTTCAAAATTGCCCCAAAGTTGCCATACATTACGATTTTGCCACTCTTTAAAATTTCAGTATTCCCAAAGGCTTTTTAGTTCTTTATTTTCACCATAATTTCACATAAAATTAACTAACTTAATCCCTCCAGGTCTAGATTAAAAGTTCTTAAATTAGTCAGACTGCTATTTCCCAAGCAGTGTAATTAACACAAGTATTTTTTGGGACAGTATCTCAAAAGTGGCCCGATTAAGGCTCAAAAATTTATGAGGATTACACTCTACCATTCTCTGTATATTTCAATAATCAATTGAGCATATTTATACTTTAATGAATACTATATCCATTACTATAATTCAATATATCCATATTGTCTTATGTATTTACTCACTATTCATTGTTCTGTCTGTTAGGGTATTACATTAGATTTATTGATTAATTTTATATTGTTTAAAATTATGGGTTAGCGTGATGGTCTAAAATATTATATCATACAGTTTATTATTTAAGAGTGATCATAAAAATTTAATAGATTGGATATAAGCATTGTATTATGTGTTTTGAGTTTAAGTGTGGCTAAATTCTAATTAGATTTTGACTTTTTATTAGAGTTATGATGGGAGAATTCTAATTAGATTCCATTATAAATATAAGTTACATTCTCTCTCTTTTATTTACCAAATCTCTACCAATTAAGAGGTTATAAAATAAGAAACGATAAATCTAATTGCTTAATAAATACATGTATATGATCGGTTGTATTATTATTTCAAGTTTATTAATAATGTTTGTTTTTGCAATGAGAATTTAAATCATTATAAATAAATTAATTTATTGTAATTCCTATAATTTTAATTTATCTATGTGTATTTTAGATTAGTAAAAACTAATATGTGATATTAGAATCCTCATGTATCAATTAAAATTTTATATAAATTAATTAATAAATTTCGCGGAAAGCTTAAATCTATATTCATCATTGATTGTTGTTAGCTTGATGCAATATAAGCAATGTTATTATAATCGGACTGATCAGATAATCGGTGAAAATAAAGAATCAGAGGGTCAATCTATTCAACTGAAGTTGAACCGATTAAACTGAAAATAATTAAATTTAATATTATATAATAGAAAAAACATACATTAATATATATTTTTTTCTATTATACAATAGAAAATAACTTAATTAAATTTAAATAGTAATATAATAATAACTAATTATTATAAAAATAAAAATTATCATAATTAATTTTACATAAAATTATAAAAAATATTTTTTTATATTATATATTATTATATGAAAAAAATTTAACTCATATATCATACTAATTATCCTCTATTTTTTAATATTTAGATAGTTTTGCCATTAAAAAAAATTAACAAAAGTTAAATTATAATTAAATTAAATATGTAATAAATATAACATATTAAAAATGATAAATAAAATATATTTATATAAAATAAATAAATTAATACATATTAGTTAACAAATATATTAAATAATAATTAAAATAAAATTTCAAATCACAAATATATATATATATATATATATATATATATATATATATATATATATATATATTTTAAGGGTATGTTAAATTTAATAGATTTAATTATTTTAAAAATCTAATAGTATAATTTATTAATTAATTAAATTATCTGATAATTATAAATATTAAGTTTTAAAAAAATATTAATAAAACTTGTTGTTAATGTAGTGGAAAGATTCTTAGAAAACATCCAAAAGGTTTTGGATTTGAATTTTCTTGAACATAATGATTTATTAAAAAAAATTACGGAGCGGTTATAGTCCAAAAGGGTATCGTTTTGATAAAAAAAAAAAAAAAAAAAAACCTCCCAACTTGAAAAAATAGGTTCGGTTTGACCGATTAATCAGTCGACTCGACCATTTTTAGTCTGATTCTTCGGAGACAAGTAAAAGAGGGCTGATCGACCCAGTCTCTAGTTTGATTCTCAATTTTTCTGATTCAACCGACCGATTTGATCCGGTTTTAACAACCATGAATATAAGTACATTCATTAATTATTTTTTTGCTTGATGCATGAAATCAATGTATATGAAATTATTATGTTGATTAATTTCCAATATTCATCTGTATTGATTTTGGCATATTAACGTTTACATAGTGGTTATATTTTGAGCTACGTGAACTAGAATCCATATGTTTAACGTTGCATAAATGTATTTGCTTTTGTAATTAAATTGTTTATCAATATTTTATTGAGTATTATGCATTGATTAGCAAGTGAACTTTGCTTTTGAAATTACAAAGTTAATTGTCAGTAAACAATTTTTTTATTGCTTTACGCGATAAAGTATGATTTCTTTGATGAAGTGTTTTTATATGTCAATTTTAATTTTCAATTATATTTAATATATTTATAATGTTGTAAGAATTATTCTTTAAATGCAATAATCACAATGGATTAGCTAATAATTTAAAATTGGCTCTTAAAAGTTGACTATCTTCTTTATTTCAAGTCACCGCTAGTAAGCTGATTGAATTATCAAATTGGTAACTGATAATTTTATGTTGGTGACATTAAATCCTTAACTAGTGATAATATATATTGTAAGTAAATTTAATAAATTCATGAAAGTAAGATAAAACTAATTATTTGACTATAATTAGTTATTATTTATTATTATTATTCTTATTATTACTATTATAATTAAAGTCTTGTTTATTTTGGTTTAGACACATGCTTATGCAGGCCAATAATTCATATATGAATAATTGTTGTGGCATTGTGTGTTAAATGGGTGTGTTATTGTAATAATGTTACTGTTCTCGATTATTAATTAATGCTTATGACATAAATTCATATTGGCTAGCTTCTTAACTAATTCATGAATAATATGGTTTTTTGGATGCAATCTTAACGTTACGCTTGGATTTAATGGCAATAAGATATAATGGCTAACAAGGTATAAGAATTAAAAAAAAAAAATCATGGTTAGATTTAAGAAATAAAGTTTTAGGGTTAAGACTAATGAATCTTAAACCATGTAAATGACAAAATGTCTTTGCTAATGAGAAATAAATCATTGGACCTTGTGTGCATGGTGACTTAATTGATAGAGTATGATTATCAGTGTCCTACTTAGAGAGGATAATGATATTCTAAACGTGTGCCCACACAAGTATATGTATATTAATATGAAGATCATATGACTTCTTTTCTATTCTCTGAATTCTGTTGTTATGTCATTATAGATATTAATTTATATTATACCATTCTTTGTAGGCATATTTCGATTTCCAATCTAATGATTTTCATATGAAACTCTTTTGTTATATTCTGATTAACGTATATTGAACTCTATTGAATATCTTTGAACACCAAACTTTTAGGTGTGTCATATTCATAATTCATTAAGTTGAACGTTCATTCTTCTTCTGATGTATTTTTTAGGTGCTAGGGTAGAGGGCTCAGATTGTACAACCGAGCTTCTTGATTTCTTTCCTCCTCAAGAAGCCTAATATGTATAGTTTTGCACTTTAGTATTGTATAACTCTTAGAACTCCGTAATAACATTAGTGGTATGTACATGATGATTGTTTTTGGGTTCCTTTATGGTCCTCACTAGTTCATATTGGATGTGGGTAAATAGATTGCCCTTGATCCTTCATGAACAAGTGGATATTATTCTGATGTTGATATCACATGAATGACATGGATGATGGATTCTGTTTTTGTTTATAGATTGTGGATGAATATAAATATTGCTTATTGATTACCGTATATTTTGTTTAGGGTTCTACGAGTTTTAGGTAGTTTTAAACCTACCAATGCCCTAGGATTGTCACACTTCAAGTTTAGGGTGTGACACTTAATTCAACCAAAAACTCATGAGGAGCAAGAAGTCCCTCAAGAACAGTGGCCAAGTAAATCAAGACTTGCCATGGAGTGGAAATTCAAAAAGAATCATCAAAAGAAGCAAATTATAGGTGATATGTCACAAAGGATAACTACTATATCATAACTTTTGTGGTAATCTTGCCTTCATATCTCAAACTAAGCCTAAGAACATAAATGAGGCTATTGGTGATGAGATTTGGGTACTTGCTATCCAAAAAGAACTTAACCAATTTGAAAGAAATAAAGTTTGGACTTTGGTTCCTAAACCTAAGTATCATCCAATTATAAGTACCAAAAGGGTTTATAGAAATAAAATTAATGAGTTCATGTAATACCCTAGCAAGCCATCATATAAATGCATGAATAAATTCTCAGTATATGGTCCATTAGTCTTGAATTGATGGGAAATAATTTTAGAAACACAGTTAGAAAACAAATTTGAAACTTTTCCGAAAAAAGGCAGTGTCGGGACACTGTCGAGAAATTAACAGTTCGGTCAACAGAAAATTTTTTGAAGTTGGCTTGGGGGTAAAATATGACCATAATTTATGTGTAATTTTGGTGAAAATAAAGAAGTGAAAATAATTTAAGAACACTGAAAAGTAAAGAATGGCATTTTGGTAAATAAAGAGTAATTCAAGGTGAATAGT
>CANXYC011541353.1:0-29277 GCA_948193065.1 Aleurites moluccanus | reverse complement strand
TACCGACGTTTTCCGAAAATTTTTCCCGTTTTCGCTCTAACTGGTTTTCTAAAATTATTATTGATTATTTTGATGATTTTAATCTATATACTGAGAATTTTATTCACTAAACCTGTTATGCATTTATAGGGTATTACACTTTGTTCAAATCCCTGTAATCGATGCACATCCTTACCTTCCCATCCTTTTTGGGCACAGGCACTAAGTTGGCTAGCCATAAAGGGTAAGTGATATGTTCAATGAAACCATTCCACAACAACTTAGCAACTTCTTCTTTAATCTTGAGAGAACATTCCGTCTTCATCCTCCGTAACTTCTGTTTTACGGACTTCACATCCTCATAGGTTGGAATCTTGTGGATTGCTATGCTTGGATTGATACCTGTCATGTCTTCGGGCTCCTAAGCAAAACAGTCTAAAAATTCTTGAACTATTTTGAATAAAGAAGCTTTATCATAGAATGATAATGCAATGAATGTGATTTTTCGTTTATTATCTGTGCCAAGATTAATCGATTCTTTATTCTGTTCTTTTATTTCATTTATTTCTTTTTCTTTTGATTCCTTACTTAAATTGGATTCATCGAAAGGGGAGGAAGACTCAGAGAGATAAGAGGAAAACTGGAAAGTTTTATTGCTAATTGAAGTTTTGTCCTTGCGGACTACATTGAAACTGAAAGAAGGACCAGGGAGATCCTTTTCTGATTCTACTGAAGAAAAAGAAAAAACTAACTCAATAGACTCCGACTCTGACACAGCTTCGGACTCGGATTCTGACTCAGACTTGGCTGGGAAGGAAAGTGTTTCATCAAGATTGGGAAACTTCTTAATGTGCCAGTTTTCTGGTGCAACCAAGGTAGGATGGATGAGCTCGGCGGGATCTGCTTCCACTTCACTTCCAATCATGAGGACTTGCTCAAAGAGAGTAGCCTCCACGTTTTCCTCCCAATCTTGCTCTAGAAAGTATATGGGCTCGCAATCCTCCAAACTGAGCCTGACATCAAAGAAAATTTCAAAACTTGGGATTAGCTGCTTAGTTACAAGGCAATACCATGGTTCAGCAAAGCCACAGAAAGGAAAATCTTCCCCTCCTTTTATAAAATACCCATTCAAAGTTTTGAAGTAAGGGTGCATCTACCAATCAAAAGCCTTACCTCTCCTTTTAGCCTCAACTCTCATTTTGGCTCTCATCTCAACCTCCTCTAACTCCTCTTCGGTAGGAGTGTAACCGAGTCCAAAAGGTGGGTTGGCTACTGGATATTCCTTGAAAGAGGTTATCCCCTGCTGATTCCTCCCAATACCTAAACCAGGAAAATAGTTCATTTTCTTTAAGATGTTAGCCACTGCTATGTTTCCAAAAGGATCGAAATCAAACGGGACTAACTCTTTACCTCCTTCTTGTTCAATGAATTGTATGGTGTCAAAAGAGAAACCAAACAAAGGGATAGTATTTGGCTCAGGCTGAATTTCCAGAATAGGAGCAGGGCTGGGAACCTCACTTTTCCCGTGTGCTTCACCTTTGATGGTGACTATTGCAGTTCCATGAGGCATCTTGAGCTTTTGATGTAAGGAGGATGGAACAACCCTTGCTTTATGGATCCAGGGCCTTCCAAAGAGGAGGTTAAAGCGGGCAGGCACATCAATCACTTAGAAGGGGATAGGAGCGGTTATAGGTACAATCGTCACATCAAGAGTAGCCACACCCAGGACCTCTCTCTTTGTACTATCATATGCCCTCACAATCTGATCTGAGGGGTTGAAATCTGCAGCGTCAAAACCCAAGCAACTTGCAACTTTCAATGGGCACACATTCAGAGCTGACCCATTATCAACCAAAACCATGGGGACTGTTTTCCCTTGGGTCATCACAGTTATATACAGAGCCTGGTTGTGATTTTCTCCTTCCTTTGGCAAATCATGATCGGTGAAAAAGATGGAAGCAACCTTGGTTGAGCTAGTGAGGGAGGCTACCAAGGTTTCAGGAGAAATATCAACTGGAGCTTGGCACTGATTCAACGCATTGCAAAGAACTTGGCGATGTGGGAAAGATGACTGGATGAGACTCCAAATGGAGATGTTGGCTTGGGTTTTCTTTAACTGTTTGAGGATAGCATCCTCTTTTGGCTCATTGCTAATCTTCTTCATAGGGGGAACATGCTGGACAGACTGTTGTACCGATGAGTTCGGTTGATAGAACCTACCACTTCTTGTTATTGCGTCTATCTCTTCCACAAAATCATTAAGATCCAATACACAACAAAAATCATTATTTGATCTAACCAAAGATATTAGATCCTTTTTTGTGTCGCAAGAGTAGAGGAAATTGATATTAACTTGATGATTCGGAAAAAGGTTGGTGTTGATGTTGGGTCTTGCTTTCGGTGGAATGATATTGCCACTATCCACCAAGTCCTGGATCTTGTGCCTAAGGTTCTTGCACATTTCTGTTTTGTGCCCTGCACCTTGATGATATTTGCAATATTCACTCATATTCCAGCTTTTGGGCAAAGGATTTGGGGGTGCCCTAGGCTCTAAAGGCTTCACCAAATTTGCCTCTAATGCCTTCTTATATACCATGACTAATGGCATACCCAGATCAGTAAAAGACATCCTTTCGAGTCTTATAGGAGGATGGTTTGATATGGCAGCAACTTCCCTGCCTTTCTAATTGGCGGAAGTGTTGTGGGTATAGTGAGTGTTCTTCCTATGCCTGGAATCAAAGGATTCTTCCTTGATTTGCCTGTTCTGGATCAAATCCTCTATCTTTGATGCTGTGGCAATAAGGGCTTTAAGTCTGGCAGATACTGGGTTTAGAGATGTGTCTGGTAACTTAGAAGGAGATTCTTTATGATTATCTGCTCCTGCTCGGTGGGCCTGTTCATCATTTGGGCTGCTTTAGCCCTCCATCTAGTGAGAAAAGTGGAGAAGGACTCCCTTTGTTGTTGCTTGGTGGTCTCCAAGTCTCTCTTAGTGATGTCCACCTCAATATTATAATGATATTGCTTGACGAAAGCATTGCAAATATCATCCCATGTTTTCTTGAAATTGGAGTCCAAGTCAACAAACCATCTCATCGTCGCACTTGTGAGCGACTATTGGAATAATTGAGCAAAGAGCTCATTGTCCACCCCCAATGGGTTCATAGCCCCCACATACATCTTCAAATGAGTTTTGGGGCAGATAGTGCCATCAAACTTATCCATGTTAGGCATTTTGAACTTTGGAGGAACCCTAGCATTTGGGAACAGAGTAAGTGAATCCACATCAATCAGATCCTCATGCTTTTTAATGTTTTTTAGAAGCCTTTCCATAGCTTCAAATTTGTCCATTAATTTCCTAGTTTCTGTCGAGTTTGAGTTCTCTCTTCCATGAAAAAGATTCGGGGAGGAGGATGGCATAGTGCGACCGGTCAGATTGATAGTATGAGGTGGAATGGTAGTTTCAGGAGCTTTTCCGTTATTTGTCAGATCAATAACAGGGTTTGGTGGAAGGGATGATGACATATTAGGGGTATCAGCTTGAGGGGTACTTGTTCCTTAGCCCATCATGATTTTCACCTCACTAAGGATGGATTGGCACTGTGTATCAAGGGCATAGCTTAAGGCAACCTGGAAGTTATCCTCTTACTTTTTAGTAGGTTTGATAACATTGTTTCTATGGCCTCCATACAGGGTGTTGTACTTTCCATTTGTACCTTTCAAAAGAAACATTCGGCATCAAGTCATGGTGGTCCAAACAAAACCTAAACAAAGGTGAAAAAGTAGGGTTTGAAGGTTTTGTGGGTGGTTTAATGGGTTCAAAGTTTTGGGCTTTGGGTTTGACCATTGATTTATTGGTTCTTAGTCCACAAATGCATGAATGCATGGTATGCATGAAAAAAAATAGATTTCATGATGACAATTTAACACTATTATAGTTCATGGGCCTTAAAGTCCAAGATCTAATGTTCATTACATGAAGGCTAGGTGGTTTGGTTCAAGGGTACCCATCACACTAGAGAAGTGATATACCTAACCACATGTGAAGCAATGAGTTTCGCGTGGGTCCAACAGTACGACTGCTCGTTACACCTCAAAAAGGATTTAAAGATTTGTCGCAGGGTGGAAGCTTTCGCTATCTCCCAACATACTCAAAGAGAGTTGTCGGATCGATGCTACTCGCTATCCAAAGTTTGAATTTCGTAACTGATGATGTAGTGATGCATGAAAATCAAGGTTAAACTAAAAGCCAAGTAAAAAGTTATTTTTGAAAAGATTTTCAACCAATTGGTACCTCTTTAACTTTCGAAAAAAGTATGTCCCCAGTGAGGTCGCCGACTGTGAGGCCTTGCCCGAGCACCGCGTCCGGGTCTGCTATAAATGGGATCGAAATGCTCATTTGGGACAATTTCTCAAGGAGAAGATGACCTTAGCGCCTTTTATTTGAAAATGATTTTAATTTTGAAGTCGCCACCTTAAGTTATTTTTATTAGAAAAATTTAAGGTAAAAACCCATTTTGACTCCAATTTTATCCCAAAGAAAAAAAAGTGCACTAGTCTTTGAAACCAAAGAGGATTCGGGGATTAGGTCTTCGGTTGAACTTGGCTTTTAATTTTAACCTTGATTTAAAATAATTTTTATGAGTAATTAAAGAATGACACATAAGATGCATGAGCAAGTAAATAAATGGATGAACAATTGAAATGTAATCAATCAAGTAAAACAATTAAAAGAAAGCGATAAAAGTAAATTATTACACCTCAAAATCCCAAAGTAGGGGATATCAACTCTAACCCTTATGGGTTCTAGGTTAATCACACATTCTCCAAATAATACATTCAACAAATAAAGAAAAGCAAATAATCAAAGCAAAAGAGATGGTTTTTGTCTTTTTGGATTTGAAGCTTTTATACAGCTTGCCTGCGTATCCCATCGAATGGGAATCAAAACCCACGCAGTTCTTCCTTCTCGTGAAGGAGGGTTGATTTTATGCCTAATTTATCATGTTTTAATTCTTTATTTTGATGCTCTACCAAAGTAAAGAAGATGAGTTAGGAGACGATACCTTTGCCCTAGCTTTTAGGGATGTTGGAGGACGGAGTGCTCTTCAGGATTGGAGTTCCACCTTGGATCAGATGAAGCCCGAGGAAATGGGTCGAAATGCCTTCTTATCTCTTAAGAAAATAAGCCGACAGAGGGACCTTGCTTAGAAAAAATAACTTTAAGGCTCAATATGCCCTTAATAGCAACTCTTTAAACTCAAAGAGAGCTAAAGAAAGAAGAAAATATGACTTAGAGGGGAAAAAGACAAAATCAAATAGTGAAAATTTAAGCTAAATGATTTCTTGTCTTCTTCTTCTTGTCTTTTGTTGTTCTTGTGTCTTTTGGAAGGTGGGAGGAGGCTTCCTATTTATAATAGGAGCTTGGGGGGTCGTATCCCATCATTTTCCAATGTGAAATTCGAAAGAAAACGAGTTCAGAATGGAGTTGCCGCCGGTAAGAGGAACTGTTATCGCCGGAAGGGGGCGGCGGCACCGTCGGGGGGCCTTGGCAGCACAAGGTCTGAAGGAGGGGGACAGTAGTGGCAAAAAGCCATGTTGTCACCCTTGGGCATGGCAGTTGCCGCCCAGAGGGGGCGGCAGCACCGCCACCCCTCTCTGGCGGCAATGCCATGCCTGGAGGGAGGCACTTGTGCCCCGACTTCATTTTGAGGCCGTTCCGAGTCCGTCCGAGCTTGAGTTTGGTTCCGGTGAGTGTCGTTCGGATTGACACAAGTCCAAGGGGTATAACAAATGAGTGTTCACAGACACATATACACCAACTTCAAAAACTATTTTAGAGGGAAAGAATTGAAAGATATGTTATGGGATTGTATTAGAGTAAGTTATGTTATAATTTACAAAGTGTATGGAAGCTCTCAACAAAAAATGCCATGAAGCTCATTAATGGTTATGCAACAAGTATCCTTCACATTGGAGCAGGTCTCATTTCCAAACACACGTAAAGTGTGATGTACTACTTAATAATATTTGTGAGTGTTTTAATAGTTTTATTTTAGAGGCTAGAGATAAAGGAATAGTTAGTTGTTTAGAAATGATTAGGCACAAAATTATGAAAAGGATATGGTTTAAAAGGGATACCATAAAAAAGTTCAATAGCCTTTGTGTACAAAAATTTTAACAAATTTAAACCAAATTGTTGAGTGGTCATTCAACTTCACATGTATAAGGGCTGGGGGAAATAGGTTTGAAGTATGGGGACCTGGGGGTTAATTTGTAGTTGACAAAGTTGAAAGAAGTTGCAATTGTAGGAGATGACAATTGACTGCCATACCTTGTGCACATGTTATTTGTGCACTGATTAATAATAAGGAGAGACTTGAGGATTATGTTAATGAGTGCTATAGTATAAAAATATTTCTTAATATATATAATCATTATCTGAATCCCCTTTGTGGTTCTGAATTATGGCTTGAGAGTGATGAATTGGCATCGTTGCTCCCCTAAACCAAAACCTAAAAAAGGTAGAAAGGAAAAATTAAAGAGACTTGAACAAGAAAAATTGGAACAAGTGGCTAATAATGGTAGAGTTTCTAGGAAAGGGTCAGTGATGACATGTACATTGTGTGGGGTAAAGGGCCATAATAGGAGGTTTCATAACAAGAAGCCTAAAACACAAGAAGATACAATCCTATCCAATTTCCAGTTTACAAGGTCTACTAAGGTACTTAATGATGAACTATCAATTTTTCAATTTTATTTATGTGCATGTGAAATGATAATTATAATAATGTATGCTTATTTTTTTTATGCAAAGGAGAAAAAAGCAAATAATAAAACTATGAAGCTTAAATCCAAGCCTATTATGAACCCAACCTCTTGTAGAGTTCAATGGATGTCTGATGTGAGTACTTAACCTAACCCCTTGTATTGTGGCTGAAATTGTGTTATGCATTTATTATTTATCATTTGCTGGAATTGACTTATATGTTTATTAAAATTTTGTTACAATACAAGGAACCAACAGAGTAACAAATGATATTATTTTTCAATATAATTCAACAAATGTTCAGACTAGCAGTGCAACAGAGAAGAATTTAAATATCAATGAGAAGGATATTAATTTGGATTATCAAATTCCCAGTCATATCAGCTAAGCAACAATGACTTTTAAGGTGATATGTAAATCTTAATATCAATTTTTAACATATAATATTATGGTTGACTTTCTTATGATATAATTATGTTATCAATTAGGAAAACAATACACAGTCAATTATCCTAAGTTATATTATTGAGCTTGATAGTCCCCAAAGTCAATTATCCTAGGTAATTTATATACTTAGTATCAATTTTGGATTGATTTGGATTTAATAATAATCACTGAAGTACTGTTTTCTTAAATGTTCTTTTTTAAGGTGGTGAACTCATGGCAAAAAGATCATCTTGGTGATATTGAAAGAATAATAAATGCTATTATGGATGGGGATTTCTCTAATGACAATTCAACAAAAGATGAGATTCAAATAATTATAAAGATATAGAGTTTTCTGACTTATTAATCTACAATCATGTATAGTTGTATGAGTTAAGTAATTTAGATTCATTTAAATATGTTTTTTATAATTAGAATTGTATGTGTTATTGTTGAATGCAGGAAAAAGAAAAGCCAAAGAAACATGTGCAAGTGAGGGATTCTGTGAGGAAACTTATGACATTTGAGAATCTCACATCCCCAAGATCATCAAAATCTATGACAATTGGATTGAGAAGACTAATTACAAGGAATATGAACAAAGGTTCGTCATCCAGTGTAAAAGGACCCAAAATGATGTTCAAGAAACCTACATCTTCAAAGCCAAGAAAAAACAGTAGAATTTTTTTTAGGTTATTATGATTTTGTAAATGCCAAGTTTTTGAATTTTGTACATGGCCAGATTGATAGCTTTGTAAATGGCTAGGTAGCCAAAAGTTGAGATTAGAACTCAGCTCAAAGAGTTTAATTTTTTGTTTTTGTTATAGGGAGCTATATAAATTATGTTCCTTATATAGATTATGTGTTGGGGATATGACAAGTGTTACACATATCTCACTTGTCATTTGTGCAACACATTTAGGTCTATTTTGTAAGATTATTTTGGCAGATTATCTTGGCATATTATTTTGGCAGATTAGACTATTTTGGTAGATTATAATGGAATATTCTAAAGTTTCAATCCATCTATTTGAATTTGGTTAAATTGCTTTAGACTTGTTTTTTGTTTTTTTTTTTTTTTTCTATCACTATAATTATTTTTTATTGTTCTACTTTCTATGCATGCCCTTTTTTACCCAATTCGTATGATTACAAATTCCTGCATACTAACTAGTAGTTCAGTATGCAATATGCATTTGATTCTTCAATATAAATTTTGCAAGGTTCCCAAATTTTCATTATGAATTTGATAGTATTGCATGTAGAGTCTATATTGCAGGATAAAAGTAGACAAACAAAAACATGCTATGCTTTCAAACTCCTTTCCCCACGTGACTCAACATGAAATAGATTTGCTCTCTCTATCTCATTATTCTTAATTCATATGGACCATATCTAATTTCAATATATCACAAGTTCAAATATATAATCAGCAACCAAATTAAAATATATAATATCCATTATATGTTCATTCAACCATCAGAAACAAAAAGCTAAATTAGTCAAAATTAAGTTTAAATTACTAAATATAATTATATATACATTAATATCAATTTTAAGCTACTAACTACTGATGTTCATTAAATAATTATACAATAAGCTTATTTAGGCTACAATCACATCGACAAAAACATCAAGCATAAAGACAATACATAATAGATAGTAGAAATTATAAGAATATTCAACTTTCTTTTCCTTCACTGTTCTAACTTCAACCTTTCCATCTCTCATAAGTTCATCAATATCTACTTTCAAACTATATTTCACATTGTCTGGTAACTTGTTAATTTTGCTTCCATTTTTATTTCAGTACTTGGACTATCGATCCAATAAAAAAAATCGCAATATTCACGAAACTCTTACATCACAAGTTTAAACACATATTTTGTGTCAAATTAATAAGTTTAAATACCATAAAAAAATGAATCCTAAAATAATATTATGTATGAGTTTCAATTGTGATAAACTCACATAACAACAGAAAATCATACCAAATTCAACTCAAATACCCACCATAACCCTACATCAGAATCAGTACAAACAATTAACCCTAAATAACCCATATCATAATACTCGGTAAATTAACCTTAAATAACCCACGTCACATTATATGCAAAATGTCAAGATAATAACCCAAACCCACTGTAGCAAAAAAAAAAATAAAATTATTTCCATCTTCACCGACCCTAAACCTAGACGAATTAAACAATAAAACTACTAACCAGCATAAAGCAACATTTCATTCAAATTACAAGCATGAAAGAACTTACATCCTTGTAATTCCTGCACCTAAAGTATTTTCTTCCAGGATTCATTTCAAACTACGATGTCTTCAGTAAACAAGGGAGACCACATTTGCATTATGGAACAAGGTAAATAAATGTGCTCTATTTGAAATGAGAGATGAGAAATCATGTATGATAAACGAAAAATGTGAGGGTTTTTTATTTCAATTTCAGATTCTAGAGAAAACATATAACTAGAGAAGAAAGTGCACAAATATTAGGATTTTCATTTGGGCTTTCAGATTTTTTAAAGTATTAGATTGAAAAGAAGGAGATGGAGACAAAAGAGAGAGAAAAAATTGAGAAAATAGTGGAAATTTCAATTTAATTTCTTCTTCTTCTTCAACACGCTTCTGTTCACATTAGTCTTTCTTTTCATACGTGTCAATCATGCGTGGAGAGAAAGTATGATTTTTTGCAGAATTAGGCCCCACAATGCAAAAATAAGTGCTACTTACGTGGGATGATGACTCAGCTTCTGGTATGATGTGGATCCAACGTGGCATGGTCACCGAATTAAGTTGTTGATGTGGTATGCCACGTAGGATTTTCAGTCTCCGATTTCGTTCAGTAACCTGTCATTGAAATGTTTTACAAAAATTAGTGACTGATTGGAAAAGATTTTTTTTTTTAGTGATCAAAATAAAAAACCGACTAAAATTTAGTGATTTATTTTGCGTTTTACCCATAGGCTCAAATCTTAGAAGCTAATAATATATCAACAGATGATATTAGCTGTTTGTTGCCTTCTTTAATTGAATGGAACTTACTTACATTATTAATTAGGCTGGTGGTTTTGAAACTCATTCATACATCTGTATGCCAATGAAAATTAGTAAATTGAAAACTTCTTCCAAAAGTTGCAATTTTTTGCCATCCTGAAGTATTTGTGTCCAGAGGCGAAGTCATAATTTTTTATTGTGGGGACTAATTTTTTCGAATTTGGTTATCTTGATCTATATACTATGTGCATATTTGTTGTCAGAAGTTTTAATCATATTCAAAGTTAAAATTTAATACAATCTTTTCAAGATTTTGAGTTTTTTTAAGACTAATTTTAATAGATTCAGAATTTTTAATTTTTTTTAATTTCAAGAATTTTTATCTTTTTCATCTATAATTTTTTTTTTTTTTTTTTAAAATAAAGATTCAAAATCTAAATCATTACCTACTTAATAATGAAAATTTTAAAATTATCAAATAAATTATAAATTTTCAATTGATTCTAAATAATTTAAATACAACAACTCGCACAGTAAAAAACACAAAGTAAATTTAAAAAAAAAAATACAATTCAAAAAAATGAATAATTATACAAATCTCAAAATAATTAATTAATTAATTTCATGATATATTTATGAATATATTCATTCTTGATATTTGATAATAATAAATTATAGATTCATAAAAAGATAAATTAAGTAAGAATTGCAAACATAAGAAAAATAAACTTCTCAAATTATATAAAGACATAATTTTTTTTATATTACAAAAAGATAAACGGAGATGTAACAAAAAAAAAAATTTATTACAAAGAGACGATGAGACGATAATTTATGGGTTTTTTTATTTTTAAAGCAAAATAATTTGTGTCAGATTTATAAGAATTTTTTTGAAATTTTTTGGATTTATATCTCATCTCATATTTATTATTATTATATTATTAATTTCTATAAATTTAAAATTATAAACTTAATAAATAGTCTAATATCTTATGTATTTTATAAATAAATTGATATATCATTTATATATATATATATATAATATTTTTTTTTCAAAATATGGGGGAACCATGGTCCCTTGTGTCCAATTTCTTCCTCATTTGTTACTGAACTGGCAACAGGTGCCAATCATTATGCACAATGAGAGTGAACTGGCAAGAACATGGAGTCGAACTTTTAGCAAAGACACAATAAAGCAAACCATTCCAGTTATAACAGCTTGGCAATTAAATGAAAGAATGTAACAATATAGTTTCTGCTCTCACCCTTTTGAACATGTTCTTAAATTTATTTTTTTTAAGATCAACTGTTTCTTTATTAGAATTACATTTTAAAATTATTTGAGAATTTTTTTAATATTATTTTTAATTAATTTGAAATTTGTTATTATTATTATAATTTATTAGTTATTAATTGTGTTATAATAATAATAATAATAATAATAATGCTTGTTAAAAATTTCATTTTATAATAAGTGGTTAAAAAAAAAATTAACACATTTTTCTATTTTCTGATTTTCTATTTAGAAAATAGAATATTGAAAAAATGAAAAATATTTTATCAAGAAGTTAATTCTTAAATTACTCGACTCAAATTTAAGATTCACTCCTCAAATAGTAGTTAATTACGAAAAATATAGAAATAAATATTTTTCTTAAAAAATAAAAATGAGAAGTTTTATAATTGAATTAATTCAATTTGATTAAAATTAATAATTTATGTAAAAAACTTAATTATTAACTGTGATCACAATAATTAATATTAGCATTAAAAATTGAGTTAGAAAGTAGAAATTAATAAAACTAAAAACTTTATAAAATGACTAACTTTTTCAAAAATCTACTTTTCAATGAAATGATCAAATACACAGAGGTGTGGGCAAGGGCCTCTGTGTATCCTTCAATTTATCCTTTAATTTTGGAAATTTTTTTAATAAAAAATTATTGTTCTTAAAATTGATAAAATTTTATAAAATAATTTTTTATTTTAAAAAATTAGCAAAAAATTTGTTGCCTCCTAAATTTTTAATTTTTTTAAGGATAAATTATTATTTAGTCATGAAATTTATTAAAATTAATAAAATTATCCATCTATTTTTTAAAAATTAAATATTTAGTCCCTAATAAAACATTATTTAATCTATTTTTTTCATTTTTTTTTCTTTATTTTTTTATTTAGGTGTCCTCCATTCTTAAAATTTGCTCCTATAAATATAGCATTATAAATCTATTCCAATATCACTATTTCCAACAAAATTATTGTTTCAAAACATTATAGACTTAAAAGTATTGGAGCAGTTTTTAAAACTCTTAGATTTTGAGTTTAAAGAGTCAAATTTATAATTAAAAAAAAAATTGAGATAAGAAAAAAATAGACAACGAAGGAGTTGGAAAATTTTATTTAGGACGACTAAATTTTTTATATTGAAATTTATATCAAAACAATATATATAATTATGTTAATTTTTATATACCTAAAAAAAATTCACTTAAAATAAAGAATACCAAATGTAACATATGTTCAATTTTTTATTTTTTTTTCCTTTTAAAGAGAATTATTCATTGAAATAACACATACAATTAAAAGAAATATGTTTAAGAAATTCAGAAAACACAAATAAATCTAGAGATTTATTCAAAGAAATAAATAGATTTATAAAATAACGAAAGAAAATATACAACAATAATCAAATTTTTTATTTTAAATTTTGAAAACTCTTGCTTTAAACTTTTAGCAAATTCATACATGAAAACTACGAGGATATTTAGGTTAAAAATTTATTTTGAAAAATAAAATTTTAAAAATATTATTTAAAAAAAAAATATGTTTAGTTTAAATTTTTTCTGTTTTTAAGTTTTAAAACGACGTTTTAAAATAATCTGTTAAATATTTAAAAAAAATTATTTAATATTTTTTAAATTTTAAAACGATATCTCATATTTATTTTAAATAAATCCAAACACCTTTTATATTAAAAAAAAAAAAAAAAAAAAGATATATAATGAATCTATTAAAAAATGTTAAGTTATTATGACTATGTACGGACACTATTGAACATATTTATTTTGTCTCATTTAAAGCTGCTTAGATAGATCTTAAGAACTTCTAAATTAGTAGAAAAATATAACTTTAGGTGCTCAAAAAAAGCTAAAATCGACTAACTTCTTCTAAAAAAAGGGAGCAGTATGAAGTTTTAAAAAATCAAGTTATTTGGTAGATCGAGGGAGAAAACTAACTAAATGGAAGTGGGAAAACTAAATAAAAAAACTTCAAAGAAAGATGGAGGGAGAAGTTGCCACTAGCTAGCCATAACCAACGACACTTCTAAATGAAAATGGGGTAATTATAAATTTGATATCTGAATTTTTTTAAATTTTTTTTATTTTAATATATAAATTAAAAAATTTTACAATCAAATATCTTAACAATAAAAACACATTAAAGTAGTGTTTTCCACCAAATTTTTTTTTGTCTAAGTGCCATCCATGTATGTACTGTGAAACCATTTTTGTTGACACCTAAGATTGCCACATTAACTATCTTATATGAATTCACCAAAATAACCTCAAAAGCAATACATATCAATAAAATGATTATTTTGGATATCAACCACTATTTTCAGAACCTAACTCGTTAAATAACGGCAAAAAATTAAAAATTTCACTAAACAAAAATCGATATACATATATATAATTTGATATTTATAATATATAAGGTAAAAATAAAAATAATATAATTATAACTAAAATAAAAATTTATATAAGTCTATATTTTTTATGGTGTTATTCCAATTACATTAAGTTAAAAATTATATATATAATAAATTATAAATATTTATTTGCTTAAACATTTACTCATGCGCAATATGATAACATACAATAAAATCATAATTTTGACGTTGGGTAAAATTGAAATAAAATTATTGAAATTTTCTTAATTTTTCTTAATTCAAAACAACATCATTTTTATTTGATAAAAATGACGTGTTTTTATTAAAAAAAATTAAATTTAAAAAAAATATGACCCGATTGAATAAAAAAATCAATCTGATTCGATCAATTTATCGATTTTTTAATCAATTTTTATGAGAGCAGATAAATAAGAGTCGATCAAACTAATTTTTAATTCGATTCTCTTTTTTTTTTTTTTTAGTTCGACCAATGAATTTAATCCATGCTACCAACAATTCTTTCTTAGATTCCTTTAAGATTTTCATCAAATGCTAAAAATTGAGCCACTCTGCTGATTTTTGGGTAACCTTTTCAATTATATATATATAATTAATTAAATTTATATTTGGTGAACTAATTTGAAGAATAATAATTTTTATAATTTGATAATTAAATAATTTTTAAAAATCAAATATATATTTAAATAATTTATATTAAATTAAAAAAAAATTATTTTTTAAGTGTTAACATATTAAAATAAAATATATTTTATAAGGATTATATTGATAATTTATTTATAATTTTTAGACTAAAAATAAATATTTTATAAAGTTTTAAATAATTTAAATATATTTATAAAAAATAAAATAAAATAAAGAAAGAGAAAAAACATTAGAGAAGGTTAACATAAGAAAAACGAGTTGATAAATTTTTATAATTTTAGATTTTAAATTTTTTAAACATTAATATAATATTTATGATATATATATATTTATAAATTATCCTAATTTTTTATCTTCCACACAAACTTTTCGATCATGATTATCAAACATCCCTATCGCTAAGGAGTTTCGACGTTACTCTTTATTTTTAAATAGTAATTTATGATGTGTTATATTATGATTTAAAAAATTTTTAAAAATTATAATTTAATAGTATTTGATATAATGAATTAAATGATATTTTTTTAGGTTAAATAAAAATTAAATGGATAATAAAAAATAATAAATACGTTAAATTTAAATAATTAAATTTGATATATAAAATTTATAATATATTTTTTACTATTCATTTAATTTTTATTTAATATAAAAAAATATATTATTAGATTCATTATATCAAATACTATCAAATTATAATTTTTAAAATTTTTTATATAAATTTTTAAGATATCAAAATATAATATATAAAAGATTATTGTATAAAAAATATATAATAGCCCTTCAAACTCTATCTTAGGAGGTATTAATGAGAAAAATTAAAATTTTTAATAAATTTTAAAAATTATGAATATTCAATAATAATTTTAAAATTTTTTATAAAAGTTAAGGGTATTTGATAATAAATTTTTAAAATTTTTTAAAAAATTTATAAAATTTAAGGATATTCAATTATAATTTTCATAAAATTTATAAAAATAAATAAATATTCAAAAATTCATTAGTTTTTATAAATAATATACTTTTATATATTTTAACAAGCTTTTTATGTAATAATATAAATAAAAATTATTTATAAAAATCTTTTATCTCCCCCTTAAAATTTTGGTTTCTTTTATTTTATTGGGTAAGAAAATGAAGGAAATAGCAGACTAGACAAGTAATGGAAAATAAAATATGGGTTTTCTTTCTTTGCTCGAGTTGTTTGTTTAATAAAAAAATGAAATTAGACAAGTCAACTATTAACTAAATTAGAAGAAGACTATTTTTTTTTTTATTCTATATTTTATAGCAACATGCTTCGAAGTAGTGTTGGCTTGAAATTTCATTTCTTTTTCCTGAATTTTCCATTGCGATCAAACTAACAAGAAAGTTATTTTCTCTCTCTCTCTCTTGCCTTTAGTGTTAATGGGTACAATTTGACGTTTCAGTATCTGCTAAAGAAGGTATGGGTTTTTATTAAATGGTTGAGATCATAATTTTCTTGTTTGTTTCAGAATCTTTTGAGAAAAATCCATGTCCAAGTTTAATGAGTATTTCTTGATCCAATTATGGTAAATTCCATTTGAGTTGTAGTCTTAAGTTTCAATTACTTTTTCATATGTTATTATCATTAACTTTTTGAATTTTGAAGGATCTGTTAAGTACAGCTTTTTTTTTTTACCTCCATTTGTGGAGCAGTTCTCAAATTTTCATTTTTTTTCTGTATTTATTTACAATTTAGTGCAATATTTCTATCATTATATGTTCGTCTGCTTCAGCTGATTGAAAAGTACTGCCTCCACTCCATTACAGTTTTGTGTGTTATGTGCTTTCTACACGAGGAATTGAACATCTTATCTATAAAGAAGTTTATTCCATTTGCTCTTTGCTACCTAATTTTTATGATGTTCTGCTTCCTCCTCCTCTTTCCAAATTTTTAGGTTGTAAAAAATTACTACTGTCCATATTTTGAAGGCTCTGATGTGAACTTTTTCCATTTATTAACTCATGTTCCTCAGAAGAATTGTGATTGTTATGAGTGTCCTCTAACCCAGGATTTAGTAGGAGGAATTGATTTTTGTGGAAAAAAATTTTACATTTCCTTTCTATCGTCATTATTATTATTATTATTGTTATCATATTTAGTTGATAAATTCCCTTTTACATTTTCCCTTCCCAAGCTTTTAGTAATGGTTAACAAGATGTGGTAATGCAGTAATAGCTCATTTTGCTGGGATATTATGGTTGCTTGATTACATGTTTATTGTTTCACTTTTGTAGGACAAGGTATAACATTCAGTGGAGCCATTGATTTGCATAAACAACTTGCTAATGACTTGTTTATATTCATTTTTCAAAAGAAAGGGAGCTTCCCGGCCTAGATTTAGTACAGAAGTTGATGAAGGTATGCAGCTAGCTGAGGCCATGGAGTATCAATTAAATTAATTTAATCTCATGATGGAACCTGTTTATAACTGTTTAAGTGACATGAGTTGAAATGGCAGCAGTTACTTAAGCTTCTTAATACCATGATACTCTAATGCCCTTTTCCTCTTCTTCTCTTTTTCCTATATGGTTTTTTGCATTCTCAAGATTTTAATGATTTTACGAGGTACAGTGGTTTCAAGCATTCAGAATATAAACTTGTACAATTACAAAGAACTGCAAATAGCGACTGAAAATTTTAATCCAGCTAATAAAGTTGGAGAGGGAGGTTTTGGCATTGTCTACAAGGTGATTGCATGAGTTGTGGCTATGTTGAAATCTTTCAAAGAACTTGTGATTACAAGTGCTTGAATATGTTGTAAAACTCTTCCCTTGATTTAATTAAATGCCAATGCTCACTCTTAAAATTTTCTTGAAAATGCGCAGGGAGTACTCAAAGATGGAACTATAGCTGCCATAAAGGTACTATCACCTGAATCAAGACAAGGGGTGCGGGAATTCTTGACAGAAATAAAATTAATTGCAGATGTAGAGCATGATAACCTGGTCAAGTTGTATGGTTGTTGTGTTGAAGAAGACCATAGAATGTTGGTCTATGGCTATCTCAAGAATAACAGCCTTCAACAAACACTTCTTGGTAAATCCACTGTTTATTCTTGATTTGAGTTTATTAACTGCTTAGGTAATAATTATTTTCTCTTTGAATTTAAGGTGGAAGCCATAGCAGTATCCAATTCAGTTGGCCTACAAGGTGTAGAATATGCATAGGTGTTGCACGGGGACTTGCATTTCTTCATGAAGAAGTGCAGCCACATATTATCCATAGGGACATCAAAGCAAGCAATATCCTCCTTGATGAAAACCTCATGCCCAAAATTTCAGACTTTGGTCTGGCAAAGCTGTTCCCACCCAACATGACACATATAAGCACGCGTGTTGCTGGAACTGCGTAAGTTTATAAACTCTATCACATTCTGTTCAAATATGCAAGGAATTCATTAAATTTTTCTTGCAAACTAAAGTTTGTATTTATATATAAAGAGAATTGAAATAATAATATTTAGATATTTCAAGCATCTGCACAACTCGTACTTTGGTAAGATCTCCTAAAACTATCATTGCACTAGTATTTTGTCAACAAACTGTGTTTTGTTCATGATGGTTATGTTTGATTGGTTGAGATTTCCCTAGAGTGCATCTAATAGAAATTAATAAGAATGATGACATTCATCATCTTCTGAACTGCATATTTTCTCATCCAATTCCATGTTGTATGTCTCTCAAGTGAGATCATATAACATTGATCCTTCCTTAATTGCTCAAGGAGGGTGCATTGGCTGTTATTGTACTTGATCTTTTAGTTACTTCTGTATTGTTAAATATTTGATACTTTGCACTTGAGTTGAGACTTAAAAAATTTAGGGTCTGTTTGGTTTAACGGTGGCTGTCAGCTGTTAGAAATTTGCGTCCAGCGGTTAGACAGTTAAATGCTGACAACTAGAAATTCTAGCTTTCAGTGTTTCAGTTTTATTTTTGAACAACTAACTGCTAGGTTTTAAAATGTTACTCCAAATATTAAATTTACCAAATACCTCATACTAGCTGTTGGAAGCTTAAATGCCAAACCCTAGTTCCCAACTGCTAATCCAAACAGGCACTTAGTTGGGAGCCTGTAATAACATGTTATCTGGCTCATTGAAATGTGATAGTATGACTACCTTTAGACTTTGATATGATGTTTGAGTGGAATAGAAAAACTGGGATATTTTTGTCCACACATTGAAGTATTCTCTATCTTTTTTTTTTTATTTATCTAGAGGTTATCTGGCACCTGAATACGCTCTTCAAGGTCAGTTGACAAGGAGAGCAGATATATACAGTTTTGGTGTTCTACTCCTGGAAATTGTTTGTGGGAGGTCGAATACAAACAGGCGGTTACCCCCAAGGGAGCAATATCTTCTTGAACGGGTATGGACCTCTCAAGTTCACTACATTTTTTATCTATTAATGGATCACAGTACTGAGATAAAATATTTATTGTGGTAAATAGAGGTAATATAAACAATCATTTTGCATTTGCATGCTAAAGATACTGGTGATTCTGCTTGATGAGTGTAATTTGTAGTTTCTAAGTGAATATTTGCTCGATTGTCTTTAGACTGGGGGATTGATTCCCACATCATAGTTTTCATTTTACAGGTAAGAAAATTATCTGGAAAATAAATTAATAAATCTTTGCAGTATAAATTATTAACCTAAAAAAGATTGAAAAGCTTAATTTATTAAAAGGGTATTTATTATCAAGTGGGCCAACAGTTCTTAAAATGAGGGAGCCTTCAGTATCCTTGTTACTGAACAACTACATTTTTTTTCCTGAACTTTTCTAATTTCCTCTTTGCTTTCTGTCTATTTTCATAAGTGTTTGTTAGTTGGTTCAAACTTAGTAATATAAAACACATTAATCCGAAAGCACTGTGAAGAGCAGCAAAAGTCCACAATTCACCTAATTGATTCCAAAGAACTTATTTCCAGATTGTAGAATTTGGACTCTGAAAAGTCCTGGATTATTTCTTGTAAATAGTTGTTTTTTCCTAATCCTGTGTTTTATCAATTGTCAGTTTTTCCTAGCAAATCAAAGTTTCAAGGCTAAAATTCCATCTAAATTGAGGAGCTTTTGTTTGGTTAACAATTCTCAGAATGATTAACACTAGTTACTTGTAGCACATATAGAGACCTGATAAAGTTTTGCCTCCAGAGGTATGCGCTGTGTTCTGAAAGAGGAGTCCCATTTTTCATAAATTGCCTATTTGTGGTCATTCTGAGGAAAATTGAGTATGTCCAGAAACATTAGAGGGAAAGTATGGGTGCAGTTTTTGGGTTGAAGAAGGATGCTTAGGTATTATAGTATTATGCAGTTTGCTGTCATGTGGAGTATTTAGTCAGAGAAATGCTTAGATGATTAAGAATTAGAGTTTTTTGTTTTAAATTGTAGGATAAATAATTTCATTGACCTCATTATTAGTTAATTCTTTAGGGTGTTCTATAAGGATGTATATTGTAGATATTCAATTTGATTGGAGGGTGTTAATTGATAGTTATGTTTTCATGGTATATTTTTCAAGTTTCTTTGAGAAGAGTTTATCTTATCCTCCATTTCATAATTTTCTCTTTTCTTTATGAATAAATCTTCTTTTATCTCAATGTTATCTATAACTTGTATACAAAACATTCGACTTTTCCCTGGTGATCTTGAACTTAAGGTTGATTTGGAAATATAACTTGCAGTAAAATTCAAGAGAATATCTCTCTTGCTAGTATACAAGTCAACTCAATCTTTATCCCAAAACTAATAGGGGTTAATTTTTACTTCAAATAATTTCGGGCAGATAGACGTAATGCCTCAAGATCAAATTATGCTACTCTCTTCTAAGTTAGTTTAGGCCTGCCCTTCCTTTATTCTCTTTCTCCTTCACAATGTACTCGACTTTTCTAACTGGGCGTCGCTAAGTCTACGTTTCACATACTCAAACCATCTCAGTTTCTCTTATCTCAATTTGTCCTCAATCAATACTACTCCCACCTTTTCTCTAAGATTTTCATCACATATTCTATTCTAATATACTACTAACTAAATGCCATAAATGGGTTGAACTTTTCAACAGTTGAATTGGGTTGTGAACAGGATGAAATGAATACTTGGATTGACTTGATGTAATATTGTGGTTGATAAGAGAAATATTTTTTCCCTTTGTTTTAGAAGGCGTGCAAGTATAGTATCAGGTAGGTTTAGTTCTTAGAGTACCCTGGTTATAAGAATTGTGGGTGTTACTATGATTTCTGTGCTTTTAGTTATCATGTCTTGAAATGTCATTGTGATCTCTTGGTTAGTCATAATGTGATCAGAAAGTCATCTCTGTGGCTGTTCTTTGTAAGATTAGTCCAATAGGATGTATGGAAACTCAGAGGCTTCCAATTTCAATGGGGTAGTTTATTTGCATTTTAAGCGGGAAAAGATATTTTGCCAATTTTAGGCTTCCTATGAGATTTATTTTGATGATTGCTACAATAGCATCAAAATAAATTAACTGTGATGAGTCATGTTAGTGTGCTAATTTTCAGTGGAAGATGTTTAGAGTGAGTTTGATATAAAAACAAATTCTGTAAAATTTTATGGAAGCTGTTTACAAATCCACACTTGTCAAGTTTGATATAAATGAAAGTTAATTTAGAATTATACATTTTAATTGGACTAATATTAAAAAATATCATAACTCTTTCGCGCTTTCGCAATTTAATCTTAACTTTTAATTGCATCAATTATCCTTATTTGAAAACTTACATTCAGTTTTATCCTAAGGTCAATATTGGGAAAAAAATTATATTGTTTTGTTATTATTTAGAAGGTTAAAACTCCAAATTAGCTATCGAACTTAAGAACAAATTGTCAATTTATCTTTAAATTGACCATCTGAGTATCCTTATGTGGATATAGGTAAAGGGTGGGGAAGGTATGGATATTTGCCTAGAACATGTTTTTTGCTCACTGGGATCTTACAAGAGAGAGTTATGACGTACATAAGATAGGCCACTAATTCCGGTGAATAATGAATTACAGAATTCATTTTATATATATATATATATATATATAGTTTCAGATATCTTTGCAAAAAAAAAAAAAAAAAAATGAAAGAAAGAAAGAGAGAGAATTCATTTGATTATATTATATTCAATTATACAATACCAAACATAGTCTAATTTCTTGTCTAGAAAGGTTTTCTATGCAACAACTTATTAGATTAAGTTACATAGTATCTTTTCTCATTTTCTTCTGCAAATGTATGCTTTAATGGAATCTAAAACCGTCATCTTTTCTGATTGGCTCTGTTGAAGAGTTGGGGTTATTATTATTATTAATTATAAAAATATGAAAACTGCAGGTATGGGACTTGTATGAGAAGGGAGAACTGGTGAGTTTGGTAGATACATCACTGAATGAGGATTATGATGCCGAAGAAGCTTGCAAATACCTGAAGATTGGTCTGCTTTGCACTCAAGACATGCAAAAGCTCAGGCCAACAATGTCTACTGTGGTTAAGATGCTAATGGGTGAAATAGATGTGAATGACTATAAAATATCAAAACCTGGATCGCTTTCTGAGTTTATATCTTTCAGAGATAGCGACAAAGGAAAGAAAGCTAAGGCTAATTTGAAGAACTCATCTTCAACACTATCTGCTGGTTCAAGCAAGCTGGATAATTCATCTTCACCATCTGTAATAGCTACTTCACATGCTACAATGACCTTCAATTCCATATATGACAGAAGTAATTAATACTCAATGGTATGTTTCTTCATTTTTTTTTTTTTGTATATTTTTAGTTGTCTTTGGGAGAAAATAGTATTGTAGATTTCTTTCTTAAGGAGCAATAGTCCATGAGTGCTAATGGATGCTATGCTTATTGTTTAGTGTAATGTTTTTTTTTTCTCTTTTTTGGGTATTTTAATGATGCTTCCTTGTAAATTTTTTGTAGAATAAATAACATTTTCCCCACTCTTCTTTAATTCACAATCTCAGTTGCACAGGTTTACTTGGTACAAGAGCAAGGCTGATTTTTTTGTGATAGATCTAAATTAACATGGAGAAGAAGAACATAGTATGATTTAGAGGCTTTATAAGTATTAAAAAGTCGGCAAAATTATTTAGAGTAGAAATAAATAATTTACAAGTATTAAAAGGTCGATAAAATTGTTTAGAGTAGAAATAAAAAATTCACATGGCAGATTCCATTTAATTGAGTAATTTAAAGGCCTAGTGGATTTGTTTATTCCAAATTATGTATATTTTGTTGTATCTCATTTCTACAATTGTGACTATTAAATTTCAATTTGAAAATTTTGTTATAATTATACTTTATTGGTTATAATAATAATAATAATAATATTTTATTCTTATTTGAATTAAAAAATATTTTCTAATCTTTTAAGTCAAATAAGAATAAAATATTATTATTTTTGTCAATTTTAATCAGCTGGGTACAATTGAATTCAAAATTTGAAACTGGGGTTTAATAGTCAAAATTTAAAAATATATATACAATTACAAAAGCACCTAGTATTTGAGATAAATGGATCCATTAAACCTAATTCAAATTATTATGGTACTTCAATATAATCGTATGTGAAAATCAATATCAAACTATTATTTTATACTTAATTAAATATGGTTATAAGATTACTTACAATTTTTATATATTAAAATCCTCAGCAAACAAATACAACAAGATAATCAGATGAATAAAAAAATATATATAAAAAAAATTACTATCACAGAGAAAGTTTTGTTTTAATTAGTTTATTTTGTTGAGATGAACATAATGACACAAGAAAATTTCAAATTCATGACAAATATTTCAAAAATATAATAAGCATCCACATGCTCTCAAGTCTTAACTTCACTTTTGACTGGTTTTCACCATTCATTGTTCTTTGATACTCTCAACTTTCATAATAATAATAATAATGAAAATCAAAAGTGATGAGCCTAAACTCCTCAAATAGTGAATAGTCCCTTTAATGTGGGTTTCAAGTGGATTAGGCTTGAATGAAATGTTCGGATGTATAAAAAAAGAAAAAATAGCATGAGATAATTCAGAAACTCTATCATATTTGATATCTCATCCCTTATTTTATATATTTTTATGTGAGTCATATCATTTTTTTTAAAATATTTTGACAGTTAACAGTTTTTCATTAATAATATGACGCATATATCATTAATGAGACAGAAAATGATACATCAAATGAGATAAAAAATTTGAATTGAACATGAGAGGAGCCAAATTGTGGCTTGACAAGAATATTTCTATACGTAAGTTAGTATGTATTTTTATCTATAATAAATGAAGCATTTAAATACTTAAAAGTGAATGTTTGATTACTATTGTGTTGTAATAGATGATGTTACCTTTATTTATATAAGTTTGGTACACTTATTGATGTGACTGAATTATCACGTATCTTCTCACCATTTGATGTCGAGAGAGCAAAATGATTATTGTCAGTATATGCAAGTTGACTTATTATGTATTGTGATAAGCTATCAGAGTGCAAGTGCCTATATATCACACTGCTCTAAGCTAGCTAGGCCATGTGTCAAATGATGATTTATGGATTTAACTTTTGTAACGTTGCCGCCCTATAACATGGCATCATGTCAGTCATATTTAATGAGGAGAGAGAATGTTTTCATGTTTCGATTCTTTATTTGAGTTTGTTTCTTATTCCCAAGTCTGTTTAGTCATGGCGAACCCTCACTTATAGAGAGGAAAGATTCCTTCTTCACCTATTAGACTTCATTGATCTGAGAATTATGGCGAACAAGTTCATTAGGCGAAGACATCTTTGTTAGTTGTATCCTCTCCTACTAATTGAAACTCCCTTGCCCTAACTTTGTTTCATTGGGCCCTTTTATTATAAGTTGGATCAAATATTATCCTCCATAAAAAAAATGAAAGACGGATTAAAAAAATTTTCAAGTCTAAATCCAAGGATGTTAACTCAACTTTCATAATCATAATAATAATAATTCTTCCTAAATTTAGGAAGAATTAAACTCATTCAAAACTAAAATTTTAATTCTAAATTCGTCCTTGGATACGTATACTCGATTAATAAGTTATTTTTCCAATGTTAACACCAACATTAGATCTTAATTAAAAAAAATTGGTTTAGCTTCTCTTTCCTCCAGCATAAAACATAGCAGTAATATCTTTATTAACACAAATAAATCAACAAATTATGTATTAATAGGGCCATACATATTGTCATTTGTCAAACTCTCTGGTCTATGAGTGATTTCAAGTGATAACTGAGTAGAGTAATTGAGTTAAGTTCAGTTAACATTTAATAAGAATATAGCCTATATATAACGGGTATGGATTTCAATGCAATTTATTCAAATTCCAGCCATGATACCATATCAAATTATCTGACCCAAAGAGTAATATCAAGTGGCCCAAAGTATTGATATTAGTTATTAGGCTTAGAATAAATTAAATTTTATAACATAAAATGACTTAAATCATTTAGATTGAATTACCCTCTTTATTAATTATTACAAATCATCTATATTTTTTATCTTTTATTAACTTGGGATTACCCACACATTACAATTACATATTTAACACATAGGCTTGAACAAAATTACTTATTTAGCGAGTTCCAACCTTCAGTAGAAGCTAAATTTATTATATAAAAAAAATACTTCATTTACTGTTTCTATAACATCTATACAACAAAATTAAATAACACAACACTCTATACCCAATAATAAAACTCAACATCACACCTAAATTACTCCATTTTTGTGATTCTTTTAGACCTTGCTGCTTTAAGAACCCATTTCCATACAAATTGCATACTCCTTTATCATTAACTTCAATGCATCTTCTGCTTCCTTCTTCTCCTCCATACTCATTAATCAAGAAACATTCAAATGGGTACTTAAACAAACTCAAATAGTGCATGAAAATCCAGTATTTAGGAATATTATTTTTGGATATAAAATACCCAGAAAACAAAAAGAAAGATCCCATTAGCCCTGCAATTACTGAAGTTCCCATAATGAAATTTGGCACTAATGCACTAAAACAAGCTACAAAAGAATTTGACATCAAAAGAACCATCCAAACCACTAGAGAATAGTAAAGAAATCCATCAATTTCCTTTCTTAATCCCACTAGCCAATAAACTGGAGCAGAGTAAAGAAAACCAACCAGCAAAAGAAATGGAAGAAATATCAGAGTGTTTGATAGAACATGAGAAGAAATTCTATAAGCTCCTCTTGAAGTTTCTCTCATTAATATTCTTCTTTCTTGCAAGAAAATTGGCAATCCTTCTGTTGTGGAAGATAGCAAGAAAGTAAGACTAAAGGCGAAAAACCCAATTCGAGTTTGTAAAGCAGTCTTTCCTGTTTCATTTCCTACATTAAAGAATATAGTTCCAAGTAAAAATCCTGCTACTAATGCTTGTATTATTCTTGTGGCAAATAGATGTTTTGTTCTGAAGATGTTGCTGCAGAACCTTTTTCCTAGTATCAGAACCTCCTCGATTGGCGAATTTTCGATTTTTTTTATATGGATTTCCTCTTCTTTGCTACTTTCTTCACGGTATTGCTTGTTTATAGAAACAGAGTTTTGTATGTTCAATGTTTCTATAACATCCATAGCGAATTCGAGCACATTGACATGGAGAGGAATGTGATGACCAGAAAATTTAAGACTTTCTTCAAGGGAATGTAATGAATTATTATGCTTAACAAACCCACTTGAAAGCAGAAGAATTCGATTTAATAACTCGAGGATTCGAAAACCTGGTTGATGAATTGTTAGAATGATAGTCTTACCTTGATTAACTGCCATTGATTTGAGTAATGTCATTACATGAAGAGCTGAAGTTGAATCCAACCCTGAAGTTGGTTCATCAATTAAAACAACTCCAGGATCATGAATTAAATCAACTCCAATTGAAACTCTGCGCCTTTCACCACCAGAAATTCCCCTGTTTTTTGAGCTCTGTTGACCAATTCTTGAATCTGCAATTTCTTCCAATCCAAGCTCTTTCATGAGTATTTTAACTCTATTAGTAGCCACTTTTGCTCCTCCTTTTAGTCTTAGAAGTGCACTATACATTAATGTTTCTTTGACTGTTAGTAATGGAAACAGAGCATCATCTTGAGCAACATACCCTGATATTCTTGTAAATTGCTTCACATCCATTACCCTGCCATTTACAAGAACTTCACAAATAGAAATCTTTCCTGCTAGAATTTCTAGTAATGTGGTTTTCCCTGCACCACTAGGACCAGCAATGGCGGTAATTTCTCCTGGCCTGGCTTCACAATTTACTTCTTTTAGAATGAATTTAGAAGCTCTGTTTTGAGTCCTACCAAAACCAACCCAATTGAGATAATCAAATTTGGTGCATAATTTATAGGATAAATTTCTGATTTCTAGTCTATATGAGCTTCTCCGGCCACCGGAAACCGGTAATTCCATTAAGAGGATGGAAAGCTAGAGAGGGATAGTGAAAATGGATGAAGAAAAAAAAATACTAATTAAGATAGGTGACGAGCAGATGATAGGAGATGATGAGCTAACACACCAAACTTGGTTGTTACTGTACTGAACTAAACGAGTTTATACATAAGTCCTTTCAAAGTTAAAAACCAAAAGTTTCAATTTTCAAAGGTAGCAAATTAGGACATGGGCTTGGCTCAGTTTGGGTTATATATGCTCTTCTATTTTCATATTTTTTGGTGGGGTTTGGAAAATTTAGAGAGTTGCAAGAAAACCCCAAGAAAAGAAAGAAAGAAAGAAAATGAGTTTCCTGTGAAGTATTTTTGGTGAGCTAAATATTGACTGTGTAGAGTTGGTGTTGGTGGTGTCACCATCTTCTTTGCCAAACTCCATAGATTGGTTGGAGAATGATAAGACTTGGAATATTTTTTAGGTATTATGATCAAATTGTGCAAAAATTATGGAAGGGAATAAAATTATTAAATAGTTTAAGCTTTTAGGCTAATTAGTGTTATTTACAAATGGATTCTAATTGCAACAAATTTCGAAATTAAGGAAAACAGTTTATTTAAAAAAAAAAAAAAAATTGAGTGCAATTGTAATTTTTAAAAAAAGATTTGAGTTTTCTTAGTCATGGACCTTTACAATATAATAATTTAATTAAGAATTAAATATTTAATCAATTTTAAAATTTTAAAGACTAAATAATAGTTGAATTGAGAATATCAAGAATTAAAATAAAAACTTATAATTTTACTAAAATTAAAGTTTAAAATAATTAATAAATTTTAGATATTGAAGTAACTTGTTTTAAATAATAGGAATAAAATTATATATTTAACTGAATATATATAACGCATCAAGTAATTTTTTAAATTTTTATCACATATAAGATAATTTTTTAAAAAAATTAGATTATATTCACATCGTTATGTTTATACAAATTTTAATTAAAATTATACGTATTAATATATTTAATATATTTTTATCTTTCTTTTAGCTGGATCTTATATAATAAATTTTGTCCGTATATTTTATTATATTAATTTTTAAAATTATCATAAGTTAATATTTAAATTTAATATAATAATAATTTTCATATGTTAAAATATCTTAAAAATATAAATAAAATAAAATATAATTAAAACCGTAGCAAAGTGCGAGTTCGGTACAAGTTATAATAAATTAATAGCATAAATTATATATATAGTCTTTATTAGCATAAATGTAACTACCCTATTATCATGCTTATATAAATAGTATGTATAACTATATATATGTAAGCATGTTAACTTCATGTAAGCATAAGGGCAAGATAGAGTTAACTATATTAACTTCAATATAAGCAAGATGTTAATGCATGGTGATGTATAGCACTTAAGAATGGATATGGAGATTATAATATTAATGATAATCCTCACTATCATGTTTATGACCTATCATGTTTCCAATTATCATATTTGATTTATGAAACAAGTTCAACCATGATTTATTGCATACAAGCTTGCTAAATTTGTAATAGAAATCATCTATCGATCAGAAAAATCATAAAATTGTGTATATATTGATACATATGAATAATATATATTATTTGAATTTTGATTAGAAGCGGAACTAGATTTTTAAATTTGGAGTTAAAATTAAAAAATATTAAATTGTAATTTCACGGATATAAAGTTTATATATAGATATATATATAGTGTTAGATTAATTACTTTTTTTTTAAAAAATAAAACTCCATTAATTTAATGACAGTAACTCATTTAATAGATTTTTGGAGAGACACTATAGTCAAACAAAAAAGATGAGTAATCTAGAAGAAGCGAAACAAAAATTGCAGTATATGGGGCTAATTTACTCCTGAAATCTGTTTATTTTAGCTAAAGTAATAAATTCATGAAAGGGCTTTTGGCAAAACAAGGAAAGAAAAGAAAAAGAAAAACAATAGAGAGACTCGTGTGAAAAATAAAGAGGGATTCATGTAAAAATTAGATATATATGTATATGCGCGGAGATTTTTAATTTTGGGGGCTGAGACCCTGTGGAAATTAGTAAATTTTCATCCCTGCTTGAAACCTAATTAGTCTCAAGTATTTATTGTGTAAAACAATATTTTTATAATCGAATCGTTTAAAAAATCAATAAAGATAAAAAATTAGCGGTCGAATCGGTTAAAAAAAATAATCCGATATATATATATATATATATATATATATATATATATATATATATATATATATATATATATATATATATATATATATA